>APFE031009355.1:0-36237 GCA_000404065.3 Pinus taeda | reverse complement strand
CATGCAAATAATTGACACACGGGGTTCCCAAGAGATCTTCACAGTAAAGAAATTCAAAGAATGTGCTGATACATGGAGCGATACAAACAATTGTCCACTAGATATGCTAAATATCCCGAGAAGAGGAGAGGTTTATAGATTTATATTTGGACAATTCGTTTTCCAAAATGATGAGATAGATGATGCCATAGAAAATTATGATGATAAAGCAATGGAATTAAAAATATTTGGGAAGAGTATAAACCTAGACCCTGATCTGGTTTCAAGAGCAACGGAAATTCCACACAGAGGGGGAGCAATATTAACTCCAAGAAAGCCCATATTCTAGGAAAGATTGAAATGGCTAATAAAGTATGTGAGAAAAAATATATGTTCGAATGGATGGATTAAAATGCAAGATTTTCCGCAAGGACCATGCAAATATTTGATTCAAGTTGTCCTCAGGATAATTATGAATCATCACAAGCTTGATATTTCTGGTGATTGAATGACGATAGTTATTCATTGGGTTCACACATGGCATGTCCCTCATCTGATGGCTAAAATATTAAATTATGCCCTACAAGAAAGTAAAAATAAGAAGGTTAGGTTCAGTTTCCTGGGAACACTGCAGAAAATTATTGATTTGTATTGAGGAGGGGTTGAAGCAAGGGTTCTTAAAACCTACGTTAGGAAATCAAAACCAAATAAATCCATTGAGGAAGAACCACTTGGTAACAAAAGATTTGTTGATTCCTAGGAGCAAGAATATATTAGCTCAGGGGGAACTGTTGGAGACAGTTCAAGGTTGGGTGGAACGTCCTCTGTTCCTGAATATTCCCCAAGCATATTATTGTGGTTAGATGAAATTTTGTTATGTTTTGCCTATTATTTTGAAATTATTTTATGTTTTACCTTTTGACTTTTGAAATGGTTTAATGATGTTATGGTGAAAATATTAAATTGAATTTATGGATCGACTACATACAAGAAAATTTTCATGCATAGATAGCATATTTTCCTAATTTAATAAATTTTTGAAACATATGGTTATTTTGCAGATTATATGATCTAGATTAGAGGAATTGTATTATGTTACATTAACGAGTTGATGGGATGCGAAAGAGGATAAATTGTTAATAAATATAGTGCGTTTGGTTGTCGAGATAAATTATTGTTGTATATACATCCTCTTAGTACATATATATGTATGTATCCATATAGATGCGGAGAATTTCTAGAACTATTTACATAGTTTTGTATACTCTCTCCTTGGCACTAAGATAATTAATTAATGGTGGTTACGTAAAGGTTGTTAATAGATAATATAAACAGGAGATAACAATACAACATGCACCTAAAAAGAAATTAAGAAATTGGACTTGAGATACATGTAAAGATTTTACTTTTAGCTATATTGCAGTTCCTTGTAAATTATATAGTTGAAGGGAATAATTATTGACGAGATTGTATCCTAGTAAGACTACGGAAATATCCTTATCATCTCCTTAAGGAAATGAATTGTCGATATGAAACATGTAATATCTAGGTGATCCTTATAAACTAAATAGGAAACTCTTATGTTCGTAAGTCTAGTTGTAATGAGGGTGTATTACATTGCATTCTTTATGTATGCGCTTCTGTGAGTGGTGATATAGTTCCCTCTCAGTAGTTTAGAGTCCAAGGGCGGCTTGGGTAGTATTTATTATTGATCTCTAACATAAAGTGAAATCATGGACTATGTCGAAGTCATAGTTGAAGCAGATTTGTATGAATATTGCGCAATTTTGGTTGTCAAGGGAGGCTGCTGGGCTCTGGAAGATGCATAGTGCAACTACTCGGAAGGACAGAGACTGCACACTTCACAGTTCAAGGAAGCAAGGTCACAACATTTAGTGTTGAGATTGCGCAGTTCGCAGTTTAGTCAAGGTCTGGTGCAGTTGGGTTGCCCAGTCGAGAAGATTTTTGGAAAAGTGGCTAAGCGCGAGGGGAAGATAGATTTGTGGTGAAATTGAACTTGAGATAACACACTTAGCATACTTCGACCATGTAGACAACATATACGACAAGAGCAACAAGAAAGCAATTCCCTCTGTGTGACTGTCTCATAACAAGAAGTGACAAGTGAAACAATTGAGATAGACTTTAGGATGACTGTGACGACACTTCTGCGACAGTGCTCAAGACTTTGTGTATGAGTGCGATGGGTGTTTACATAGCTATGAAAAATCGTATACACAAAGACCAACCTTCGAAACCACCAAAAATGGTTCGCAAACATGACATATCGGTCACACATGCCAAAAGACGGCAATTGATCTAGCAAGCAAAAGGGGGTCAGAGTATTTTAGGAAAGCTGGTTCGTTGAGCTTCCGTGTTTGCACAATCAATTGGAAGACATGTAAGGTTGAAATTGGATTGCAAACCCTAATTTTGTAGGGTGTTGCAGATTGTACAACACCACTTAGATGAGATGTAGATATTGTATCCCTATTTTTAAGAGTGATATTTTAATAAGTTATCCTCTAAATTTGCATTTGTTTTTTTAATTTTGTATCTTAGGAAATATTGTTGTAACGGATGAATGTTAAATTAGCTATGAATATTTTATGATCATTAAGATTTTATTCTTTATCGAAGTGATTTATAGACAAATGAAGAAACTTGTTTAGAGAAGTTGATTTGCATGTCCTCCTCACGATTTATTCAGCGGTATTCGTGTTGATTTATTTAGGATGCATTCCTCATAGTCTATGTAGTGTCCATTATTTCATTCAACATGCATTCAGCTAGTATCCCTTTACTCAATACAATGAGTCCTTGCTATTGGAACTATGACGTCCCTTCCATGCATCATTGACACTTGGGGTTTTCAAGAGATCTTAAGTCTATATCAAAATGTGCTGATACATTAGTGATACAACATTTGTGCCTTAGCTAAATGTCCCGAGAAGAGGAGATGTTTATAGTTTTATATTTGTATAATTCGAGATTTTCCCAAATTATGAGTAGATTCTCTTAGAAAATTATGATGATATAGCAATGGCCTTAGAAATATTTGGGAGAGATGGGCCTTGATCCATCTTGTTGCACGAGCTACGGAATCCCAATAGGAACTATTTGACTGGAAGAAAGCCCATATTCTAGAAGGGTTGAAATTTCTCATACTTATGTGATAAAAAATATATGTTCGATGGATGTATTGACAATGCAAGATTTTGCTCAAGGACTATTTACCTATTTTATTCAAGTTGTCCTCAGTTCAATATGGCTCATCACTAGCTTGGTATTTCTGGTGATTGAATGACGATAGTTTTTCATTTTGTCATACTGGCATTTCCGTCATCGATGGCTAAAATATTAAATTATGCCTAAGAATGTATAATTATGAATGTTTGGTTTAGTTTCTTAGTAAATTGCAGACAATTATTGATTTGTATTGAGGATGTGTTGAATTAAGGGTTCTTCACACGTATGTTAGGAAATCAAAACCAAATAAGTCCATTACCTAGGAAGAACACTTGGTAACAAAAGATTTGTTGTTTCCTAGGTGCATTTATATATATTTCAGGTGGAACTGTTGGAGACAGTTCCAGGTGGTGGAACTCTCTGTTCCTGAGTATTCCCAATTATATATTGTGGTTAGATTCAATTTGTTATGTTTTGTCATTATTTGACCTTATTTGTGTTTATCTTTTGATTTTGAAATTAGATTATGGTGATATAAATGCATTTATTGTCGCTCCATGTGAAATTCACATAGTAATTCCTAATTTAATTTGTTTTTGAGCCATGTGTTTATTTTGCAGATTATATGATCTATTTTAGAGGAATTTATTATGTTATATTAAGGTGTTGATGGTTTCGAAAGAGATAAATTGTTAATGGATATAGTGCGTTTGGTTGTTGTTAAATTATGTTGTATATGCACCTTTGGTAGATATATATGTATGTATCAATGGATGCGGATACTTTGTATAACTCTTTACCTAGTTTTGTATATTCTCTCCTTGGCACTAAGATAATTAATTAATGGTGGTTACGTAAAGGTTGTTAATAGATAATATAAACAGGAGATAACAATACAACATGCACCTAAAAAGAAATTAAGAAATTGGACTTGACCAAATACTCCAAATAATGACCAGGTGGAATCCACCTTGAACCCAATAATAATTCTTACAGAAAGTGACAAATCATTTGATCATGATGTATGTACAACAATGGGAATGTTAAAGAAATAACAGTGTATATTTGGAAGTGAAGAAATTTGTGATAAATATGTATGTACAATAATAATAATGTTGAAGGAAAGAAAAATAAAATTAGGTGAAATTGAGGTATGTTACATGTGGTATCATATTTGTAGGTTCAAATGTAGTTGCAGGTATTTTGCAAAAAATATCGAAAGGTATTTTGTAGAAATAGTTAAATTAGTTTTGTCAAATGATCTATAGAACTTAAAGGCCTATGGTCCAACCCACAATTAACAAAGTTACTATGTAAAGCAAAGAATACATTAATGATAAAATATCTACTAGATCTCTTGATAAAGGAGAGTAGATCTAAGTGTAGATAGGAGATAAATTGGCACCTACTACAATGCAATTGTTGGAAGAAGTAAAAGAGTAAGGAACATAAGTATATCTTGAATAAAATAAATTGGTTGAAGATTGTGGTAAACAAGAGCAGGGGATGAGAAGTACACTACTCCATTAAATAAATTCTCCATAAGGAATTTAGGAAGTAATTAACTATGCATAATTGGGTGAGAGAAGTATACAAGGTGTTGGCTCATAATAACTACGCCAAAAAGAGCAAAGTCTCTTGTGTTAATTTAATAACTATACCAGGAAAATAGGGAAATCAAGTATTGATACATACACTTATTCGTGTCTAAAGAGTATATATATATATATATAATGAGTATATTGAAATACAACTAAGAGTAGTAATGGAGAGACACCCTTCAAACCAATTTATGCACAAGAATCCATAATGTCCATTAAACTTGAGATTACTTAAATGTGAATTGCATTTCAAAATAATAATAATAAAATATCAATGATTCATAGAAAATGCATAACTCTTGAAAACTAATAAATTCATCCTCTAGAAAATCTCAAATAAAAATAAAAATAAAAAGAAGAAAGTTACTATGCAAGATTTTGATAAGAATTCCCAATCCAAACTTACTTGGACAATGTATAGCATTATGGATATTTTATCACACATGCAAACTTAAACACAGTGAGCTCCTTGGAAATATGCACATTGTTTCAAGGATTATCAAAGGTAATTATATTCTTATATAATAAATGGGTTTAATTGAAAACAATGTGTTAGCATTCTCATTAAAGTAATTATATGTGTGTGTGTGTGTTTCCTTTTATTTTGCCTTTTTTGGCGGTTTTATTTATTTTATATTTAGTTTTAAATTACTAAAAAAAGATGGATTTTTTTTGTTACAAAAGTGATGGAGGGTACAATCATAGCTAATGGCTTTGGCTTGTGTGCCTGAGCATTCTATCATATCCCATCGTCGTGATTTTCACATAGGCAATCTCTGCTCTCAACATTCTCTTTTTAAGTTCTAATTGCTCTAGTTAGTTGTCAAGTTCTGGGTTTTGCAGGATCCTTGGGTGAGTTGGCCCATAAAACCCCCTTTGGGAAGGAGATCACAACATTTAATTCCCTAGTTTCCAATGGCCCAAAATTTCAAAATTTTAGTCCCTCCCGCTTTGTGAAAAAGCCAAATGACATCCCAAAAGTGGAGATCAATTCCCCTCAAGCCCAAATCTGAGCACTCCAACTTGCATATCATGACCTGATTAGTCAGTTCTGGGGAATATGGCCCTCACCCCACACTGTTTGGACCTGGATTGAGAAGAATTGGAAGTCCCTCATCTCAGGTGAAGTTGTTTCCTCCTTCTGCAATAAGGGCTTGTTTACCTTTTATTTTGAGAACAAATTCGATTGGGATCTGATATTCAGATGTGGACCATATTTTATGGGAGCCTGAGTTTTCTACCTTGATCATTGGAAACCTAATTTTAATCTGGAATGTGATATCCATATCACAATATCATTCTAGTTAAACTCCCCTACTTTCCTCCCCACTATTGGAATGATGCTACGTTCAAACTGATTGGAAATTCATTAGGAAATTATGTTGACTGTGTAGAACCCAGAGATGGACTCTTTCCCTGTGCAAGAAGATGTGTGGAGGTAGATCAAGATGAAGGAATTTCAATGGCAATCAATTTTTGTATGGATAACTAGACTCATGTGTAGGAAGTGGACTACGACCAACTACCTTTCAAATACAAAGTATGGCATGAATATGAGTACTTTTCCAAAGAATTCCCAAAAATGCAAGTATATCGGGAACAACAAGAAGAACAAAATGATCAATGGAAGCAATCCAAAAGGAAAAAATGATCAAATAAACAACAACCCAAATATGCACTGGCTCCTTAAAAGCTCATCTCAAGGATGGATAGGGCCCACAGTCTTCAGGCCCCGAATCTAAACCCCATAATGTTCAATTTACGGATGATACTATTCTGCTAGGGGCAACCTCTCTGTTGATTGCAAAAATATTTAAAATGGTATTTGATAGATTCCTCTCTACTTCTAGGGGTTTAACAAATGTTTTCAAAAGTCATATCTTCACATGGAATACATCTACACATAAGCAGAGGAAAATTGGAAACGTTTTAGGATATAAAGTCATTGGAGGTTGGCAAGAGTTCTAATATGTATACATTCCAATATACCTCTAAAAATGTCCCCCAAATACTGGGAGCACATTCTAGACAAGATTAAAAATAAATTGGAGAGATAGGGAGCTTGTTGTCTCAATGTTGCAAGAAGAATGGTAATATTTAAAGAGGTCCTTTGAGTCATCCCCATATATCAATCATTTTCCCTTCTGGTTCCCAAATATGTTCTGCACCAAATGGGAGTCTACCTAAAATAAATTATGTAGGAAGGGGGCAAATCAGACACCAAAAATTTTGATTTAGTAAATTGGCTCTCTATCCGAGCTCTGAATATGCATGATGGATTAGGTTTTTTGGATACCACTTTGGTTAATATTGCGATGGGGGGAAAGCTATATTGGAAGCTTAAAACTGAGCCTGACTTGTGGTGGCCACAAGTCCTACAAGCAAAGTATCTACAAGCAAATGATAATCATTCTACGAATGGGACAGTAACCAAAGGATCGCTGATCTGGAAACTGGTTGCTTTGATGTCCTTGTTAACAAAAGACCATCTTTTTTTGATTCCATGTAGTGTAAATAAAATCAACCTTTAGGAAGACTCACTTTTAGGCGCCTTCCGTTGTGCCAGGATGAGAACATTCAACCCTTGATGGAGCAGTTAAGCTAGGCATGTATAGTGACCCTTGCCCATTTTATGGATTGGGATGTTGCAAGCCTTTGCAAAGGCTAGAAGTTGGATGATGTCCTTGACATTCTAAAACCAATCGGAGAAATTATGAAAAGAAAATGTGTTAGATGTGCTCCGCTCATCCAATATGCAATTGATAAGCTGGGTTGGAAATCTTCCTTCTACTTTGTTAGAGAAGGCTATAATAATATTCTTTTCAATTCTGAGGTTCCTTTGAAATCCATTATATGCAACAATATCTAGAGGGTAGATGCAATTCCATAGGTAAACACCTTTTGTTGGCTCCTAAGGCATAAAAGAAATCTAGCTTCAGAAAATATTCAAAAGTGTGGCATAGTTGGTCATTCAAGATGTCCACTTTGTGAGAAATTGGAGGAATCAATTCCTTGTCTTTTTCTTTCTTTTCCATGCATAATGGCGGTGTGGGACACTGCCATTAGTCCTCTTTCCCTAGAACCCAGTGGCCTCCAAATATCTAAAAAAAAATCTCATATGGCATAAATCCTTTATGGGCTCCCTTCAAACCAAATCCTCCCTCGAAGCTATATGGAATGCTCTCCCTAAATATCTTTGTTAGAGAGTCTATGTTTTTAGAAATAGTTCTATCTTCAAAAACATATTTATCTCTGCCAGAGCACTGATGCTAAAATTTCTCTCCTTTTATCTTGGATATAATCCTCCTACCACAGATTTTGTGACCTTGCTACTTTTCCTTGTATAATATTTGTTTTAATATGACGTTGATGGTGATGGCCTTGTCACTTTTGTTAAGCAAATGTTCATCTAGTCATCCCAATAAGTGGATCTATTTTGGAATAAGTCTTTTATAATTTTAGTTTAATCCCCAAAAATTAATAGGATAATAGTAGGGATTTAACCTTAGTGATATTCAAGGAATGTTTTTAGCACTAGACATAGAGAGAGGCTTCAGATTTATTTCAAAAGTAGTAATGTTCTTTGTACTTTTCAATTATATATATATATATGATTTAGAGTGTGAAATTAATTATGATGCCTTGGGCATATGGTATTGAAAAGACATGATTTTGACCAATGGTATTGTAGCAATGCTTATTTATAGGTCAAAAATATCCATGATGGAGATTCAGAATCTCGTTGCATGTTTTTCTATAAATCTACTCACATATTAATTCCTTCATAATTAATAATACTAATTTAAATAAGGTTGTAATTTAGTTGATTTTTATTATTTTCTTAATCATTGGAAATGTGATATAGTTATGAGGTAAGTGTCTTGATGCCTATCGTAAATTGATGCCTATAGACTTTTATAGCTACTTAATTTATATTGTTCGGGTAGTAATTGGGGTGAATGATATTTCTAATTTAACTGGAAAACTTGACTTCGTAATTTACTATTTATAACGATTATAATATAAATGTTAAGATTTAGCAAGTTTGTAATTTACTATTTATAATTATTATAATATAAATGTTAAGATTTAGCGATAATCGTTTATAGTAATGCCTTTATTTATCAATGATTATAAGTTATTCTTCACCTACACAATAGCACATCATAGATAGCCATTTTTAACATTTATACTCGTTATTAGGAATTTATTTTTGTAATTTGACATAAACTATGGTTTAAAAAGTGTCTAAATATGTTTTCTAATTTATTTTGAACGATTAAATTATATTTTTTTTAATAATAAAATTGTAATAATATTTTTAAAATTTATCATTTAAATATAATAAAAACTAAAAAACCGTATAACAAAAATGTAAGAATAGATAATAAAAATATTACAATCTCAATCACTTTTCAATAACCATATTACATAGAGAAGTGAGATTCTTTAGAATTCCAAACTTCCATTTTTTTCTAAAACTATTCCAAGTTTTACAAGTCTCCATGTTCACATTCCATTTAAAGCATTCCAATTTCAGCTATTTTTGAGTAACCACATTAAATTGAGAAAAAAAATGCCAATTCTTAATGTACTTACATGATGTTGTGTTTGGGAAAATATTGACGAATATTAAGCACCTTGGAGGAAGCTAATCGTTGACTTAATGATTTTAGGATTTTCCATTCTTGCACGGAGCTTTGCACATCCCGAGAAATATTGCATTGTGGTTTACATATGTGCCAGGTTGTTCATCTTGTTGTTTGATTATTCATTTTCGGATCATTTACATGAATAACAAACTAATAAAAAATAGAGTAAAAACTGAATCTTCACATGTATAGCCTTATAATTTAAATGTATTTGCATGATCTTGATATCAAATAAATATTAATATTAAGCTAAATGAATTGCTATATAAATATTAATATGTGGCTATGAGAAATTCTTTTGAAAACCATTCAAATGACTGAAAAGAATATAGCATGATGCCCCTGGGTCATTATTGTAATATACAATGCAATTTAGTAGTATACTTCAACAACCAAAAATAAAAATAAAGGAGACAAAAATTGTTGTGTGCTTCAAATAAAAACCAACTAGAAAAAATATGTTGTATGCTTGAACTAAAACTAAAAATCAAAATCAAAATAAGGTTATAATTTAGTTAATCTTTATGAAGAGTGACATATATTATGAGGTAAGGGTCTTGGTGCATACCATTAATTGATGCTTATATACTTTTATGAGCCATTTAATTTATGTTGTTGGGGGAGTAAATTGGATGAATGATATTTCTAATTTTAACTTGAAAACTTCAATTTGTAACCTACCATTTATAATAATTATAATGTAAATATTAAAATTTAGTTATAATCATTTGTGACAATAGCGTTATTTTTAAAGACTATAAGTTATTCTTCACCTACACATAGTAGCACACCATCACAGCGATTTTTAACATTTATTCTTATTATTAGGAATTTAATTTTGCAATTTGATATGAGCTATAGTTTACACGTGATTTGATTTGTTTTTGAATTTATTTTAAATACTTTTTCCTAAGATTAAATTATATATGTTTTTATAATAATAAAATTGTAACATTATATTTTGAAATTTATAACTTAAATATAGTAGAAAGAAAATAATAAAAATGGTAAACATCCATAATATATATTACAATTTCAATTATTTTTTAATAACTATACTATATAGAAAATTAAAATTGTTTAGAATTCCAAAGTTGCAAAAGATTTTAAAACTATTCCAACTTTAACAAGTTTTCATATTAGCATTCCATTAAAATCATTCCAATTTAGCAATTTTCACATAACCACATTAAAATGAAAATTCTGTATATGATGTTGTATTTGGAAAAACATTGGCAATATTAAAGAGCCAATCATTGACTTCAGGATCTTCCATCCTTTTAACAGAGCTTTCCAGGTTCCTAAAAAGTTTGATGCTACGCTGTTCCATCTCGCTGTTAGATAATTCATTTTCCTATCATAATAATAATAAATAAACTAATAAAAAGTAGGCAACCAATCAACCACTCAAAATATGTTGTATTCTTAAACAAAATTTGTAACCTACCAAAAGATTTTAAAACTATTCCAACTTTAACAAGTTTCCATATTAGCATTCCATTAAAACCATCCCAATTTTAGTAATTTTCACATAACCGCTCTCAGTGGACGTTAACAATCATCATCATCATTAAAATGAGAAAATCAAAATATGTTGTAACCTTAAACAAAATTTGTAACCCCACCAAAAAATTTTAAAACTATTCCAACTTTAACAAGTTTTCATATTAGCATTCCATTAAAACCATTCCAATTTTAACAATTTTCACATAACCACATTAAAATGAGAAAATCAAAATGTCATTTATTAATGTACGTACATGATGTTGTATTTGGAAAAATATTGGCACAGCGAATCATTGACTTCATGATCTTCCATCCTTGTACAGTGCTTTCCAGGTTCCGAGAAAGATTGATGCCAGGTTGTTCCATCTGGATGTTAGTTAATTCATTTTCCCATCATAATAATAAAAAATAAACTAATAAAAGGTAGGCAATAAAAAATTGAAAGTCCAGTTGTATAGCGTTATCATTTAAATGTGGTTGCTTGAAGGCAAAGAGGTTAAGTAAAGTATCACACTCCAGTGTTAGATAAGTATAAGTATTAATATTGTGACTGCAATTTTTTTTTGAAAAGCAGCTCGGTCAAGAATGTAATGTACAATGTTGTATAATTAAATAACCAAAAATAAAAAAAATCAACCGCATTAAATAAATAACCAAAAATAAAAAATCAGCCGCACAAAACATGTTGTTAAATAAAATATGTGAACAAAATTGAAACATGTTGTTAAATAAAGTATGTGAACAAAATTGTAATGTACCATATAATTTAATTTTACACTTCCACAACCAAAAATAAAAATCAATCCACCGCTCAAAATATGCTGTATGATAAAAAGCAAAATCCAGTAAAAACAATGCCACAAAAGTGCTCACATCCATAGACTGAAGCTTAATGTTCTACATACGTCAAACTGATTCAAAGTGTTTGCATTTCCCATGGTTTTAAAAAGCATAAACTTTCTTTGAAACGGGGTAGCTGCAATTTTAACTAGACTAATATTTGTAAAATTGCCATGTGGATAGCTTAAAAAGAAAAATGGGTGCGCATTGTTCGGACAGATCGAGGTTGCCTCCGACTCGCCGTACGAAATGTTGGGCAGAGATTTCTGAACGTGCAGGTACATAAACAATAAATGAACAAAGATCTTCGTTCGTATAAGTAACTTTATAATTCAAATGATGAGGTTAAATATCAAACTTGAACTGCTGGTAAGTCTCACCTAATTGTGTAGAAATCGTTTTCAAAACCATTGACAATGGTGTGACGACACCTGCCTCTGCTATACAGCAATACACCATGTAATTTAAGTGATATATATATATATATATGTATGTGTTGTTTAACAAATAAAATTGCACCATGTAATGTAATTTATGATTTAACAAATAAAATTGTTGACTTACTGTAAAAAAAAAAGAAAGAGTCCAAAAATCCATCCAATAGAAACAAACAATGCAAAAATATCCGGGGTCACTCATCTTTATTGTCAAAAATTTAATGTGCAGCTCACCATTATTCAAACTCAAAACGACCATCCATCGTTCGTTCCATCGATCACAATAACCAAACAGAGACACATAGTCTCATATGACGACGATGGGTCAGAAAAAGTAACACTTATAATCGAAATACATATAACTGGACAGCTAAAGATTGAACGGCATTGCATGATAGTGCCCGCTCATGCAATCGAAATACATAATGGGAGACGGCATCGACGCATATATAGTGCCTAGTGATACTGCCCTGCTGCAATCGAAATACATAATGGGAGACGGCATCGACGCATATATAGTGCCTAGTAATACTGACAAACAGAAACAGAACAGGAGGTACTGCAATTAGCAGGTAGACGGGGAGGATTTAATTAGCTAGTGAAAGCTGGCACCCGTATGATGGGAACACAACGAAGAGGATGAGCCATTTCGCAGGACAGCTTAAGAACCTCGGACAAATCAACTGGATGTTCAGCATGAGGAAGCCACTGAAAATGATGGAGGAGCTTAGCCACCCAGAGGTTAACAGTGGCAAGGCCCAGAGCCTTTCCCGGGCACACACGACGACCAGCACCAAAAGGCGCAAGCCTCAGATCATTACCCCTTACATCCACGTCTTCCCCGCCTTCCGACACCACAAACCTCTCCGGACGGAACTCTTGAGGTGATTCCCAAATGCTGGGGTCGTGAGTAATCGACCACATATTCACCATGGCAGTCGTGCCCGCCGGAACACACATTCCATCGCCCATGTTCACATCTTCAGTGGAGAGACGTGCCCATGATAGGAGCGGTCCAGGCGGATGCATTCGCAGCGCCTCCTTTACCACAGCCTGCACGTAGGGCAGGTTAGGGATATCTGAATCCTTCACGCTGCGCTCTCGCCCCACTACTGCGTCCAACTCTGCCTGAGCTTTCTTCTGAGCATCCGGATTCAGCACCAGTTCTGCCATGGTCCACTCTGTGAGCAGAGCTGTCGTGTCTGTGCCGCGAAAAATCATCTCCTGCATGCATACATAAAGAAATTAGAAACAAACTTAGTTAATGTCCCTCGCCAGACTCAAGCAAACTCACCTCATTCATAAATTCCTTCCGCTGTGAAAACGCTAAATTAAAATACAGAGATAGATCAGATGAGATCAGAGTGTGAAAAAACTAAAATACAGAGATAGATAGATCAGAGTGGGAAAAAACTAAACTAAAATACAGAGAGATAGATCAGATCAGAGTGTGAAAATTTAACTAAAATACAGAGATACATAGATGAGAGTGTGAAAATACGGATAGTACGGACCCAGAGAACAGCGATCATATCCTCCTCATTTAGCTTATCTTCTCCATGCAACGACAGCAGAACGTCAACAAAATCGGATTGATCACCCGTTTCGCTGTTCCGCTCTGCACGTCGGTGCTCTTCGATGATATTTCTAACGAAAGCTCTCACACGCGGCACCAGGCGGGCGCAACGAGCATGGATTCGAAGAGGGTCCAGCGGTCGCAGCCATGGTAGATGATCCGCCCAGTTGAACGCTCCCAACAGCTGGAAACCCTCATCCACCATCTCCCGCAGCTCCTTCCCTTCTTCACAAGTAGAAGTACATGACATATCGAACCTCCTTCCAAAGACGCTGCCCATGATATTGTTCAGCGCAGCCCCTTGCAAGTGTGCTCGAACCCTTACAACACCGTTACACTCACATTCCTTTTGGATATCAACGAGCATTCCCAGAGCATCAGCCTGGCGACCAGGCTCGTGGGCAGCGATTCTGCGCGGAGAAAAGAGATGCGTAGAAGAAATTCTCCTCAGCAGCCTCCAGTAATCCCCATTGGGTGCGAAGCCAATGGCCCGCCCGAACAATAACTGCTGCGCAGATTGCTTCAGGGGTCTGTTGGCGAAATGAGGGGAGTTGAGCAGCTCTCGGGCCACTTCAGGATCCGATGTAATAACGGCGGGCGTGGAGCCTAAGCTAAAGGCCATAAGCTTCGTGGCACCATGAATACGAGCCAGATATTCGAGCTTGCGGTGAGGTAGACCGATGCTCATGTCAATTAGACTTCCAATAATGGGCCATCCTTTGGGTCATGTCAATTAGACTTCCAATAATGGGCCATCCTTTGGGACCGGGAATAGGAACGTGGCCAGACCTCCTGTGTCTTCCACCCCACGCACAGCCTCCCGGCATCAACCAGGACGCCAAAACAGCAGCGATGAGCAGTGCAACATACAGAGGCCACTGACCCAACACAGCAAAAATATCCTGAGAATCCAACAAACCCTTATTTCTAAAAAGGAGGACATAGAGCCACCATTCGGCACCTTCACAACTCCCCCCATTTTCCATCTCAAAGTGGATGGCAAATTAAAAAAAAAAAACGAAAGTTGCAAACAAAATGGATGGCAAATAGAGAAACCAAAGAAGCAGCAACAAAACAAAGCAAAGAGATACACATGAAAATGCGAAGGACTTGATGTGGATTTATAGTGGGAACGATTCCATTCTATGGAAATAGAGGGAAATAGCAGGTTGTAACTCCTGCTGGATGCACATGCATTTTTATCTTGATAGTTGTGTACGGAGTTTTCAAAATTCTAATTTAATTATGAAGTACTATTACGTGGATGGTAGAGATTTAATAGAGAATTATGCCCCGCATTTTTTCTCTTAATTAATAAATTTAATAAAAACAATTTTATTATGTGCTGCTTCTTCCCATAAATTGCCTATTTCTTTAGCACTTTTCTCACTCTTGATTTTGATTTTGCTGCATCAAGAACTTAGTTGGTCTAACCGCTCCACCTTTTGTTGCATCGAAAAAAAGAAAGTCAATTCAAATTCGTCCCACTGAAATTGAAGTCAAATTTGTTACGTCTAAATTCAATTTGAATTGGCTGCACCAAATACTTTGTACTTTGTAAACATTGAATTCAAACCTTTTATGTTGCCACACTAAATGCCCCCATATCAAAGCTAAAATTCTACGTCTAAATTCAATTTGAATTGGCTGCACCAAATACTTTGTACTTTGTAAACATTGAATTCAAACCTTTTATGTTGCCACACTAAATGCCCCCATATCAAAGCTAAAATTCTAGTATCAATTTAGTCTCATATTTGAAATTTTTGTGTACTTTTCACATAATATTTAAATATGTTTTTGATCACATATTTTGATATCATATATAATTCTTTTAATAAATTATAATTCATATTTATATAAAGACATAAACTATAGTTTTACCATAGCAAATGATATATTCAAAAGCCTTGCCTCAAATCCATAGATATAAAATTAATTATTCAAATTATATATAATGATTAAACTCTAAATTAAAATGAAAATTATATTAATATAGTTTTATACTCATACAATCCCACTTTTTAATATAGTTTTAAAATTAAAAAAATATATATCTATATATATACATATATTACTATATTACTGTGTTACTAATATTTAAATATAAAATAAAGTAGGTCGTGGAACAAGAAGGGGGATAGATGTTGTATGGCTCCCAGTAAGTTGAAGTTACAGAGTATTCATGGAGCTTAAGATGCATGACAAACAACCATAATGAAGTTTATGCCCTCCCCTAGGGGATTCAGATAGCCAAAGAAAATTAGGTTGCTTCTCCCTCTCCTTATTTAGCATATGTTGAAGGGCTCATATCCCAGGGAGAAAACATTATAAACTATTGTGAAAAGAATTAGGAAAGCAGTGAAAGGGTTCTCTTCAATAGCATATTCCATGTTCTCTGTGATCTCATTAAAAATGTGGGGTTATGTGCTAATGAAGGGTGTAAATTAAGATTAGGAGATTTAAAAATCAATGCCTAACGAGGCCCTCTCCTATTTCTTATAGCTCAACGGATTGGCATTGAACAATTATGAAGGATTACGTTATCAATTATTTATAGTAGGACATGTAAATTATCTCTTTCGGTTTTTTGATTGGTCACTTTTGTAAGTAATATACCTACAAAACCTCAATTTTTGTTATCCAGTTTGGAGTCCCTCTAGAAAAATTTGTAGTTTTGTTGAATAAGAGAGCTCACAATTTTTTTTTTAACATATAGATGCATACTACCTCTGATGTATTTGGTAGGCATATTTGCATATAAATACAAAATTATCATTTTGATTTTTATATATGTGTGTCTTTGTAACCATATAATAAAAAATAAAAATAAAAAAATTGATAGTAATTTCATTTATTTTTTATATTGGTTCAAAATAATTTTATATAAAAATATTTAATATCAATCTAATTTTATATTAGAAAGAATTATATAACTTTAATATAATTCAAATAATATATATATATATATATATATAACTTCAAATTCCAATATATAAATTTCTCAAATGAAATTTTAAACTACTCTTTTTAAATATAAGTACAATAAAACCATAAAAAATTATATTGCCAAAAATATAACTTAAGTTGTAATTTAAATATATCAATTTTTTAAATTAAAATATATTTTTTATATAATTTAAAATTTAAAGAAAAAAAATCATCAACAAAAGTTTAAATATTTCCAATTATATATTTTCCTATCTTTTTTTATTCTCGAGACCATTCTCTTCCATTGTAACAACCATTATCAACCTCAGTATGTCTCTTGTTATACGTCATCCTTCTTATCCCATTCTACTTGTAATTTTGCATGAGAACTATTTGTTTGGGCTATTTTTCTCATAAAAATGACAATTGTGTTGTTACAGGGTTTGTGGTATGTTGAGATGTTGTTGGAGGACTGCACCTTCCAGATTTTCCTCTCCAAGAATAGGAAAAGGACTCGTTGAGAATTGTTGTTACACATGAAGACCTATTTTGGACGCGTTGAACTCCTTCAATTAGTTATGAACAACATTTTGGAAAGCATCCAGTCAAAATATAGTCTCACTGTTAAAGGAGATGTTTTTGGACAACACAACTAAAACAATTAGCCGATTTTATATTGTTATTATTGTAATTTGGAAAAGATGTTACAACTTTGTCCTAACCTTGGAAATTTTTATCAAATTGTTAATGTGTATTCTCAAATTAGATCACATGAGAATTGAGGGATTATCGTGATGTTATCATTGCAATGTGAAATTATAAAGAGGTGTACTCTCTGCCCGCACGAGATAGACATATAGAAACAAATAAACTGTGATAGAGCGGGACAGCACCAACATTGTAATCTTGTATTTTTCATTAATGAAATCTCAACATTGGTGTCGCCACGCCTTTCTGCTGACTAGCTTGTGTGTTGTGTAGTGTTACTGTTATTATTAGCCTTGTTCATGCTTTAATTGTTGCATAATGTTAACCAATATATTTTGTAATAACATAGGTCCTGGACCGGTTCGTTTGTTAGTGTGAAATTTATTTAATTCCCATCATAGTTTGATGGTGTGTTCATTTAATTTGAATGCGTTTCAACATTTGCTAAGAGAATGGTTTCTAGGAGAGCTCTTCTTTTCTGAATAAGAGTGACAGTCTCATAGAGTGGTATTATTCCACATTGTTTGTTTATATCTTGAGAGTGTAAGAACCAGAGGGTTGAGCTGCTGAGAGTGTGATTACAAAGATTGAGTTTGAAATTCATTAGCACTAGCCATCATTTTCCCTTGCATATATTTTGTGTAAAAGCCTTGCAATAGCAAAACCTACCCTGGTTGACAATTAATTTGAAGAGTTGGAACTATTGCTCCGAATTAAAAGGACAATTGTCCCCCCAAGAGAAAGTTGAAGAAAAACCTATACACAACTTCACACAATGCAAGTTGAAGCAAAACATGGAATGTTGTATGAAATCTAAAGCAAAATTTTTTAAGGGTCAGCATAAACATATAACACTTCAAAAGTAACTAATTAAATAAACAATATACAATTTGAATCAATCATAATTACCAATAAATTTAGTATGGGCGTGCATTTTAGTGAAGGAAATCAATTTTTCCATGTTCCATAAAAATGCACATCCAACCTTAATTTCAAGGCCAAATTGAATAGTCCAACTTTGAGAGTACTCTTTTACTCAAAATTAACATGAATTTTTCACATAGAATTTTTTGTTGTGCAAGAATATGTCAAATTGGATCAATTTTGTAGGGTTAAAGTCAAGATTTGTGTGCCTCAAATAGATGCACACAAGGACATGTAGTTAATTGATTGTGAGATAATGAACATTCCAACCTAAATATAAAACCATTTTATGCAACATAGAACAGTCATTTTCATAAAGGAAATGTTATACACTGAAATGCAAGTCTTTCGAAATAGCAATTGATCATATATGCCAATGATGGCAATCGAAACAAGTATGCACTCCCATGTTAAACCAATTACACTCTTGATAATGAAATTTGAAAGGGGGCATAAATGGACAATTCCTAACCTCAGGATATAACCTTGCATCATGTGTGACAAATATCCTACATAACTATGTTCCCACTTATATACAACTTTTACATAAGGCAAGTCGAAGCAAAACTTAGAATGTTGTAACAATTAAAAAGTGCTTAAAATAATTAAATAAATAATATACAATTTGAATAAATGAAGCATGGACATGCAATTTAGTGGCGCAAGACAATTTTGGCATGCTCACAAAATTGCACGCCCAACCTTCATTTCAAGGCCAAATTGAATTATTCAACTTGGAGAGTATTTGTTTACTCATAACTAACATTAATACAATAATATTTTTTATTTTTCACATATATATTTATGATGTTCAAGAATACTCCAAATTGCATGCATTTCAAAGGCTAAAAGTTAGGGCTTCTATGCCTCAAATAAATGCACACAAAGAATGTTTGGGAACAAGGTGATGGACTAAGAAAAATCGACCTTGTATTTTAGTAGTTTAAACTTGTAGTTTCTTGGTTGAAATGCTATAAGTAAGGTATTAGGAGTAATTAGGTTTAAATGTTGCCAAGGGATAGACAAAGAGATAGAACCTATCATTTGTAGGGTCTATTTTAGGGTTTTTCTATATTTTACATAATTTTTAGGTTTTGAAGTTTAAGGTTAGGTCAAGTGGCCTAGTTAGGGTCTGAAGATAAATAGTTAAGGAGAACGGATACAAATAGGACTAGTTTTTATTTCTTGTTTGGTAATGAAGTCTAAGTAAAGATATAGCAATGCAAAAGTGTGTAAAATCATTAAATAAATAATCTGCAATTTGAATCAATTAGATTGGCCAATAAATGAAGAATGGGCATGGATTTTAGACGTGAGGCAAGGCAATGTTGGCTTGTTTCACAAAAATGCATGCCCAACCTTCATTTCAAAGCCAAATTGAATGATTCAACTTAGAGAGTATTTTTTTCCTCATACGTAACATTAATACAATAAAACATTTTTAATTTTTCATATATATGTTTGTGTTGTTCAAAAATACTCCAAATTGCATGGATTTCAAAGGCTAAAAGGCAAGGTTTTTGTGCCTCAAATAAATGCACACCAAGAATGTTTGGGAACAAGGTGATGGACTAAGAAAAATCAAACTTGAATTTTAATAGTTGAAACTTGTAATTTTTTGGTTAAAACCCTATAAGGTTGGATGACCTTATAATCTAAGTAGTAATTAGGTTTAAATGTTGCCAACAGATACATAAAGAGATAGCACCTAGGGTTTGTAGGGTCTATTTTATGGTTTTTCAATATTATACATATTTTTTAGGGGTTGAAGTTTAAGATTGGTGAAGTGGCCTAGTTAGGATTTGAAGATAGCTAGGTAACGAGAATGGAGACAAGTGGGACTAGTTCTTATTCCTTGTTTGGAAATGAAGTCTAAGAAAAGACATAACAATGCAAAAGTGTGTAAAATCATTAAATAAACAATCTACAATTTGAATCAATCAGATTAGCCAACAAATGAAGGCTGAATGTGCATTTTAGTGAAGCAAGGAAATTTTGGCATGTTTCACAAAAATGCGCACCCAACCTTCATTTCAAAGCCAAATTGAATGATTAAGCTTGGAGAGTTTTTTTTTACTCATAGGTAAAATTAATAGAATTAAATATTTTTTATTTTTCACATATATGTTTGTGTTGTTAAAAACTACTCCAAATGGCATGGATTTCAAAGGGTAAAACGAAAGGTTTTTGTTCCTCAAGTAAATGCATGCCATAAATGTTTGGGAACAATGTATTGGGCTAAGAAAAATCAAACTTCGATTTTAATAGTTGAAACTTGTAGTTTCTTGGTTAAAACCCTATAAGTAAGGTTGGATGACCTTATAATTTAAGTATTAATTACATTTAAATGTTTCCAAGGGATAGATAAAATGATAACTCCTAGGGTTTGCAGGGTCTATTTTAGGGTTTTGCTAGATTGTACATATTTTTTAAGGTTTTAAGATTAGGTCAACTGACCTAGTTAGGACATTTACTATAAAAAGGTTTGGGTGCCATTTCAATGCAAAAAATACATTTACTATCATTTATGAATAACCGGTTGCATGATGGAAATTTGTTAATTCTACCCATGAGAAAGAAGTTGTGGCCATCTGTTGACGACGCTGGACCCGCCAACATTCAGGGGATCTCCTCGGTATGGAGTCCTGTCCGGTATGAAGACCCGATTGCCAAATACTTACAGATCTTCCTCGGCTCTACCTGTCAGCACGAGAGAGTGATGCAATGGTATCTTATAAAATTAAGGTGAGTGTTCATGGTGAGTGTGCAATGCAACTTTGTCTAGGTTCTCTTATTGCAAAAAGCGGGGAGAAAAGTGAGCCTCTAAGTGAGAGGTAATAGTACCACCCAAGAAGAGACGCACATGAACGGAAAATTCCTATCCAACATCCAGTTGAATAGTCCACGGCAGACGTAATAGTCGTTAAAACCAATGAACAAGAGAAGATCCATCTATCATCCAGCGGAATAGTCCACAACGGATGTGATGGTCGTTATAACCGATAAGAAAGGAAATGTTTGTCTAATATCTGGTTGGAATAGTCGACAAGGATTAGACAGCAGTGACAGCCCTTACAGCACATTCCCAACAAGATAAGCACTAAAATAACCAAAATAGTTCAACTATCTTAGTACATGTGAAAGAAAACATGAAACACAAACGTTCACAGAATAGTCTTACAAACATCCATAAGTCTTCCATGAAAACGTGTTGGCCTGAAAAGGCTTCTATAATTAAGCAAAAGATCCAAGACACATATTTACATTATACATCACTAGCCGTAGTAGTGGGACATTGGAGCCACTCCTTTCTCCTCACATAACTAACTAATCTCTCTAATGCTTTGCGGGAGGAGCCAAGATGAAAAATATTTTTCTCATACAATGAGGGGGTATATCTAACCAAGGGGTGATGCTTACCCCTTGTCACTCTTTGACTACTCTCATGGTTGTTCAGCTTCTTTTGACTTTTTAACTTACATGACTCTTCATAGTCATGTGTGTCCATTGGACTTCCACTTTACAATACATTTGATTTGCAGTAAACATGGCCAACAATGGTGATGTGGCATACGACAACTCATGGCGTTGCTGAGATGGACTGGCTTAATGATGTGATAATGTCATGTCGTGATTGCTACTGAGTGATAGATGTGTTCTTGGATGTGCATTCTCTTTTCCTCCGCATAGCTTGATGATGTGGGGTCTTCAATGATCTTCGGTCTTGGAAGATGGTTGCAAAATTATGCTCCTTTTGCTTACCCTTGGTAGTTTCATTCGTCCATTCGACTACAAGTGAGTCTTTGGGCATGCTTCCTATTGCTTTTCCTTATTCATCATCTCGCCATGTTTGGACAGTGTACCTATTCTTGTGATTCACTCATGACGGGGCGACATCAATACGAAAACTCCCCAATATTAGATGATGCATTGTTATCCATGAACTCGGCCCGAGATTAATGACAGCATGAGAGAGAAGGCCCAGTAACTACACATTATGGAGTTCTAGGTGACAGGGAGCGGGGTTGATCACTGAGATTGCGCAGAGCGTATCTCAGGCTTGGCTGAGGAACTTCTGAGCACAGTCCTTACTGGGGAGAAAATTTGGGCAGTTGCCACTAGGAGTCAGGATTGCGCAATTAAGGGAGATAGTGGTTGATGCAGGATGGGACCCTAGGAGGTGGATATGCGCAGTTTTTTGAGGCAAGGAGTATTGGGTAGAAAAGAGCCCTGGAGGACAAATTTGCGCAGTTCTTAAGGTCAGTGAGCTTCGGCTGAGGGGGGACACTAGGGGACACCTCTCAGCAGTTCTAGAGGCCAAGGGAGGCTGGGGTATCTATTCATTATGGAGCTCCAACAAAAAAGGATAAGATCTATAGGACTGGAAGTGCGAAGTGCACAGTTCAAGTCAGACTGGGAGGAACTATTGCGCAATTTTGGGGGTCAAGGGAGGCTGCTGGGCTCTGGAATTGCATAGTGCAACTACTCGGAAGGACAGAGACTGCACACTTCACAGTTCAAGGTAGCAAGGTCACAACATTTAGTGTTGAGATTGCGCAGTTCGCAGTTTAGTCAAGGTCTGGTGCAGTTGGGTTGCCCAGTCGAGAAGATTTTTGGAAAAGTGGCTAAGCGCGAGGGGAAGATAGATTTGTGGTGAAATTGAACTTGAGATAACACACTTAGCATACTTCGACCATGTGACAACATATACGACAAGAGCAACAAGAAAGCAATTCCCTCTGTGTGACTGTCTCATAACAAGAAGTGACAAGTGCAACAATTGAGATAGACTTTAGGATGACTGTGACGACACTTCTGCGACAGTGCTCAAGACTTTGTGTATGAGTGCGATGGGTGTTTACATAGCTATGAAAAATCGTATACACAAAGACCAACCTTCGAAACCACCAAAAATGGTTCGCAAACATGACATATCGGTCACACATGCCAAAAGACGGCAATTGATCTAGCAAGCAAAAGGGGGTCAGAGGACTTTAGGAAAGCTCATGAAATGAGCTTAAGTGTTTGCAACAATCAAGGGGAAGACCAAGGAAGGCTCTGAAATTGGAGTGCAAACCAAAATTTTGGAGGGTGTTGCAGATGCTACAACACCATCTTACATGACATCAAAATATTGCAACCCTATTTTTAAAAGTGATATTTTTAATAAAGTGTATCTTACATCTAAATATTACATTTGAATTTTTAATTTTGTATCTGAGAAAATATAGGAGTAAAGGAGGAATGTCAAAGCACCTTATAAACAATTTTACTCACTAAATAAAATTTTCATTTCTTTATAAAAGTGATTTATAGAAAAATAAAGAAACAAGTTTAAAAAAACTCATTTGCATGTGCATTCCTCACGATTTATTCAGCGTGTATTCGTCATGATTTATTTAGCATGCATTCCTCATAGTCTATGTAGTGTCCATTATTTCATTCAACATGCATTCAGCTAGTATCCCTTGACACAAGACAACGATGGCCTTAATTGAAACGATGACGTCCTCTTCCATGCAAATAATTGACACGCGGGGTTCCCAAGAGATCTTCACAGTAAAGAAATTCAAAGAATGTGCTGATACATGGAGCGATACAAACAATTGTCCACTAGATATGCTAAATATCCCGAGAAGAGGAGAGGTTTATAGATTTATATTTGGACAATTCGTTTTCCAAAATGATGAGATAGATGATGCCATAGAAAATTATGATGATAAAGCAATGGAATTAAAAATATTTGGGAAGAGTATAAACCTAGACCCTGATCTGGTTGCAAGAGCAACGGAAATTCCACACAGAGGGGGAGCAATATTTAACTCCAAGAAAGCCCATATTCTAGGAAAGATTGAAATGGCTAATAAAATATGTGAGAAAAAATATATGTTCGAATGGATGGATTAAAAATGCAAGATTTTCCGCAAGGACCATGCAAATATTTGATTCAAGTTGTCCTCAGGACAATTATGAATCATCACAAGCTTGATATTTCTGGTGATTGAATGACGATAGTTATTCATTGGGTTCACACATGGCATGTCCCTCATCTGATGGCTAAAATATTAAATTATGCCCTACAAGAAAGTAAAATTAAGAAGGTTAGGTTCAGTTTCCTGGGAACACTGCAGAAAATTATTGATTTGTATTGAGGAGGGGTTGAAGCAAGGGTTCTTAAAACCTACGTTAGGAAATCAAAACCAAATAAATCCATTGAGGAAGAACCACTTGGTAACAAAAGGTTTGTTGATTCCTAGGAGCAAGAATATATTAGCTCAGGGGGAACTGTTGGAGACAGTTCAAGGTTGGGTGGAACGTCCTCTGTTCCTGAATATTCCCCAAGCATATTATTGTGGTTAGATGAAATTTTGTTATGTTTTGCCTATTATTTTGAAATTATTTTATGTTTTACCTTTTGACTTTTGAAATGGTTTAATGATGTTATGGTGAAAATATTAAATTGAATTTATGGATCGACTACATACAAGAAAATTTTCATGCATAGATAGCATATTTTCCTAATTTAATAAATTTTTGAAACATATAGTTATTTTGCAGATTATATGATCTAGATTAGAGGAATTGTATTATGTTACATTAACGAGTTGATGGGATGCGAAAGAGGATAAATTGTTAATAAATATAGTGCGTTTGGTTGTCGAGATAAATTATTGTTGTATATACATCCTCTTAGTACATATATATGTATGTATCCATATAGATGCGGAGAATTTCTAGAACTATTTACATAGTTTTGTATACTCTCTCTTTGGCACTAAGATAATTAATTAATGGTGGTTACGTAAAGGTTGTTAATAGATAATATAAACAGGAGATAACAATACAACATGCACCTAAAAAGAAATTAAGAAATTGGACTTGAGATACATGTAAAGATTTTACTTTTAGCTATATTGCAGTTCCTTGTAAATTATATAGTTGAAGGGAATAATTATTGACGAGATTGTATCCTAGTAAGACTACGGAAATATCCTTATCATCTCCTTAAGGAAATGAATTGTCGATATGAAACATGTAATATCTAGGTGATCCTTATAAACTAAATAGGAAACTCTTATGTTCGTAAGTCTAGTTGTAATGAGGGTATATTACATTGCATCCTTGTATGTATGCACATATGTAACTAGTCATATAGTTCCCTAAATCATGTAATTGAGAGTACAAAAACCCGACCTTGGGTAGGATTTAGTTATTCATAACTAAACATAAAGTGAAATCATGGAATATATAGAAATAATAGTAGAAGCACATATATATGAATATTACTTGGCATAAATAAGATTGTAAAAGAGCACAGAGTTTTCAAAGATGAAGGGGTATAATGATGGAGGAACCAATTCTTCACCAATAAAGAAATCGACAACAAGTTGAGTAATCATAAAAAAAAAATAGCATCGTATACATGATCCTTTCAATTAAGTTCAATGGATATATCAAGTTCTATAGTACCATAGAGAGTTATATAAGAAGTCTAATATGGAGAATTGAAATTGAAGGCACTTATATATATATATATATATGTAGATAGATAGACACACACACACACACATACACTTCAACAATAACATTTAGAAAACCAAAAATTTGGGTACAGTTCCATAAGAAACTTTAGAAGAATATTGTGGCAGAGAATTCACAACAGAATCCATACAATTTGTGCAAGAAAAGATATAATAGTCAACATGTTGAACAAAGTAAAAGGGAAGATCCTTTTTAAATAATCTAAAGGAATATATACATCCATGCATGTTATACGTATGGTTTTATAACAAATTTAAGAGAAGATTATTATAGAACAAGTAAGTAAGACGATCCACAATATTGTAAGGTGAAATGATGGTTCGTTAAGGCCTCCATGGCCGCACAAATAAATTAAAAAACATGTAAGGTTGAAAATTCAATAACCAGATAAACCCTAATTTGGCTTATGGCTCTTAAGGCAAAATTGTAGCAGTACACCACGTAGAATTTGGGAGGAATGTAGAAATTGTATACCAAACTATAAGAATCATGAAGTCAAGAAGTTATCCTCTAAATTTGCAAGTTGTTTGGTGGGAAGCTACTAGTTCATAGGAAATCCATTATTGTAACCAAATGAATTGCTAAATTAGCAATGGAATATTGGATGATCATTCAAGAGGTTAACCAAAAACGAAGAGATACAAATAGGTGCACAAATGAAGTAAAATTGTATCCATGAGAAGTAGAGTTGTGACATGTCCTCCTCATCGACTCTGAGCACAAAGGAACTAGATGTTAATTGGAGTTTGAGGAAGAAATCTAAATCGAGTCAAGATATGTCTTTGTAGCACACCCGAAACATAAAAATAAACTATGGTAAAGGAGAAACTCTTTACCTCAGTAAAAGTGAGTCCATGCTACTCCTGGAACTACAAAAGTACATAACAAAATTTGTCATCATGGGAACAATTGGGTGTTTTAAATGAGAACATAAGCCTATATCAAAATGAAACTGTAAAAATTAGTAAAACAACATTTTGAGCCTTAGCCGTAAATGTCACAAAATAAAGAACATGATTATTACTCTTAATAACCAGTGTAATAATAAATCGAGATAAACCCAAATTAGTAAGGAAATTCTCTTAGAAAAATGGAGAGAATGATTTTCAGCTTAGCAACTACCCCTTTAGAAATTAGAATGCGAGAGAAGGGCCTTGTATCCATATTCTTCCACGAGACTACAAGAATCCCAATACGAACTACTAGACTGGGAAGAACGAAGCCCATATCCTTCCTTAGAAGGGTCGAACACTTTCATGCATACTTAGGGTTTGATAAAGCACCATATTTCATACCTCCTTCCATAGAAAGTATTGACAATGCTAAGTGAATTTAGATCAAAGAATACTTTTACCCTTTACTTTATACCAAGTTGACCTACCAATTCAATATGGCTAAGCAAACTAGGGTACTCTGGTATCTCGAAGGAATGCAATCTAAACTAGAAGAAACATTTTCAAATTATAATACTCGAATTTACGAAAATCAAAGCCCAGATAAATACGAGAATCGGTACCTAAGAATTGTATAATTTATTCAATATTTCCTCTATAGTTATCTTAGTAAATTGAAGGAGCAATATAAACAATTGGTCAGCGCCACTATAAAAATGTGATGGAGATTAATAAATTATACACACAGGAAAAGGATAAATGGAAATAACAACCTAAACCAGAACCAAGTCTTACATTACCTAAAGAAAAACAAAAGGCAAAACAACGTAAGACCTAGAGTAACCTTTGAGGTGCATTTATAGAAATTTCAAGTAAAAATTGACATTAAGCCATCACAGTCATACCAGGTGGTGCAACACTCTGGTCACCAGAGGAAACCAAATTAAATATTAAGGCAACGAATTCAAAAAGGGAGGGTTAGTCATTAACAAACCCTATTTGTGTCCATCATTGGATCTCAAAATTAGATCATGGTCATATAAATGCATTCGATTGGCGCTCCATGTGAAATTCACATAGTAAGCCCTAACATGAACTTTGTTTATGAGCCATGTGTTTTAATAACCAAGAAAATAATAAAACCATTCCACACCCACAATCATTACGAATGATACCAAGGTGTAGAGTAGTTTCAAAGGAGATAATATTGTATAAGTGGATATCTAGCCTAAGCACCATGGTACTTGTTAAATTATATAACATATGAAAATTGGGTCAAGATTAGTATATGTGAAGAATCAATGGATACCAATACTCATGGATAAGACCCTTCAACTAGAAATTGGCTATATTCCTAAAAGGAAACAAATTCTTAGTCAATTGAAGTAAAAGACACAAGGAGTTAAAATGATCAATAACACATAGGCGTAATCACATTAATGTCCTCTTAAACAAACATGTCAGTGGTGAGTCTAAATACTCCAAATAATGACCAGGTGGAATCCACCTTGAACCCAATAATAATTCTTACAGAAAGTGACAAATCATTTGATCATGATGTATGTACAACAATGGGAATGTTAAAGAAATAACAGTGTATATTTGGAAGTGAAGAAATTTGTGATAAATATGTATGTACAATAATAATAATGTTGAAGGAAAGAAAAATAAAATTAGGTGAAATTGAGGTATGTTACATGTGGTATCATATTTGTAGGTTCAAATGTAGTTGCAGGTATTTTGCAAAAAATATCTAAAGGTATTTTGTAGAAATAGTTAAATTAGTTTTGTCAAATGATCTATAGAACTTAAAGGCCTATGGTCCAACCCACAATTAACAAAGTTACTATGTAAAGCAAAGAATACATTAATGATAAAATATCTACTAGATCTCTTGATAAAGGAGAGTAGATCTAAGTGTAGATAGGAGATAAATTGGCACCTACTACAATGCAATTGTTGGAAGAAGTAAAAGAGTAAGGAACATAAGTATATCTTGAATAAAATAAATTGGTTGAAGATTGTGGTAAACAAGAGCAGGGGATGAGAAGTACACTACTCCATTAAATAAATTCTCCATAAGGAATTTAGGAAGTAATTAACTATGCATAATTGGGTGAGAGAAGTATACAAGGTGTTGGCTCATAATAACTACGCCAAAAAGAGCAAAGTCTCTTGTGTTAATTTAATAACTATACCAGGAAAATAGGGAAATCAAGTATTGATACATACACTTATTCGTGTCTAAAGAGTATATATATATATATATAATGAGTATATTGAAATACAACTAAGAGTAGTAATGGAGAGACACCCTTCAAACCAATTTATGCACAAGAATCCATAATGTCCATTAAACTTGAGATTACTTAAATGTGAATTGCATTTCAAAATAATAATAATAAAATATCAATGATTCATAGAAAATGCATAACTCTTGAAAACTAATAAATTCATCCTCTAGAAAATCTCAAATAAAAATAAAAATAAAAAGAAGAAAGTTACTATGCAAGATTTTGATAAGAATTCCCAATCCAAACTTACTTGGACAATGTATAGCATTATGGATATTTTATCACACATGCAAACTTAAACACAGTGAGCTCCTTGGAAATATGCACATTGTTTCAAGGATTATCAAAGGTAATTATATTCTTATATAATAAATGGGTTTAATTGAAAACAATGTGTTAGCATTCTCATTAAAGTAATTATATGTGTGTGTGTGTGTTTCCTTTTATTTTGCCTTTTTTGGCGGTTTTATTTATTTTATATTTAGTTTTAAATTACTAAAAAATGATGGATTTTTTTTGTTACAAAAGTGATGGAGGGTACAATCATAGCTAATGGCTTCGGCTTGTGTGCCTGAGCATTCTATCATATCCCATCGTCGTGATTTTCACATAGGCAATCTCTGCTCTCAACATTCTCTTTTTAAGTTCTAATTGCTCTAGTTAGTTGTCAAGTTCTGGGTTTTGCAGGATCCTTGGGTGAGTTGGCCCATAAAACCCCCTTTGGGAAGGAGATCACAACATTTAATTCCCTAGTTTCCAATGGCCCAAAATTTCAAAATTTTAGTCCCTCCCGCTTTGTGAAAAAGCCAAATGACATCCCAAAAGTGGAGATCAATTCCCCTCAAGCCCAAATCTGAGCACTCCAACTTGCATATCATGACCTGATTAGTCAGTTCTGGGGAATATGGCCCTCACCCCACACTGTTTGGACCTGGATTGAGAAGAATTGGAAGTCCCTCATCTCAGGTGAAGTTGTTTCCTCCTTCTGCAATAAGGGCTTGTTTACCTTTTATTTTGAGAACAAATTCGATTGGGATCTGATATTCAGATGTGGACCATATTTTATGGGAGCCTGAGTTTTCTACCTTGATCATTGGAAACCTAATTTTAATCTGGAATGTGATATCCATATCACAATATCATTCTAGTTAAACTCCCCTACTTTCCTCCCCACTATTGGAATGATGCTACGTTCAAACTGATTGGAAATTCATTAGGAAATTATGTTGACTGTGTAGAACCCAGAGATGGACTCTTTCCCTGTGCAAGAAGATGTGTGGAGGTAGATCAAGATGAAGGAATTTCAATGGCAATCAATTTTTGTATGGATAACTAGACTCATGTGTAGGAAGTGGACTACGACCAACTACCTTTCAAATACAAAGTATGGCATGAATATGAGTACTTTTCCAAAGAATTCCCAAAAATGCAAGTATATCGGGAACAACAAGAAGAACAAAATGATCAATGGAAGCAATCCAAAAGGAAAAAATGATCAAATAAACAACAACCCAAATATGCACTGGCTCCTTAAAAGCTCATCTCAAGGATGGATAGGGCCCACAGTCTTCAGGCCCCGAATCTAAACCCCATAATGTTCAATTTACGGATGATACTATTCTGCTAGGGGCAACCTCTCTGTTGATTGCAAAAATATTTAAAATGGTATTTGATAGATTCCTCTCTACTTCTAGGGGTTTAACAAATGTTTTCAAAAGTCATATCTTCACATGGAATACATCTACACATAAGCAGAGGAAAATTGGAAACGTTTTAGGATATAAAGTCATTGGAGGTTGGCAAGAGTTCTAATATGTATACATTCCAATATACCTCTAAAAATGTCCCCCAAATACTGGGAGCACATTCTAGACAAGATTAAAAATAAATTGGAGAGATAGGGAGCTTGTTGTCTCAATGTTGCAAGAAGAATGGTAATATTTAAAGAGGTCCTTTGAGTCATCCCCATATATCAATCATTTTCCCTTCTGGTTCCCAAATATGTTCTGCACCAAATGGGAGTCTACCTAAAATAAATTATGTAGGAAGGGGGCAAATCAGACACCAAAAATTTTGATTTAGTAAATTGGCTCTCTATCCGAGCTCTGAATATGCATGATGGATTAGGTTTTTTGGATACCACTTTGGTTAATATTGCGATGGGGGGAAAGCTATATTGGAAGCTTAAAACTGAGCCTGACTTGTGGTGGCCACAAGTCCTACAAGCAAAGTATCTACAAGCAAATGATAATCATTCTACGAATGGGACAGTAACCAAAGGATCGCTGATCTGGAAACTGGTTGCTTTGATGTCCTTGTTAACAAAAGACCATCTTTTTTTGATTCCATGTAGTGTAAATAAAATCAACCTTTAGGAAGACTCACTTTTAGGCGCCTTCCGTTGTGCCAGGATGAGAACATTCAACCCTTGATGGAGCAGTTAAGCTAGGCATGTATAGTGACCCTTGCCCATTTTATGGATTGGGATGTTGCAAGCCTTTGCAAAGGCTAGAAGTTGGATGATGTCCTTGACATTCTAAAACCAACCGGAGAAATTATGAAAAGAAAATGTGTTAGATGTGCTCCGCTCATCCAATATGCAATTGATAAGCTGGGTTGGAAATCTTCCTTCTACTTTGTTAGAGAAGGCTATAATAATATTCTTTTCAATTCTGAGGTTCCTTTGAAATCCATTATATGCAACAATATCTAGAGGGTAGATGCAATTCCATAGGTAAACACCTTTCGTTGGCTCCTAAGGCATAAAAGAAATCTAGCTTCAGAAAATATTCAAAAGTGTGGCATAGTTGGTCATTCAAGATGTCCACTTTGTGAGAAATTGGAGGAATCAATTCCTTGTCTTTTTCTTTCTTTTCCATGCATAATGGCGGTGTGGGACACTGCCATTAGTCCTCTTTCCCTAGAACCCAGTGGCCTCCAAATATCTAAAAAAAAATCTCATATGGCATAAATCCTTTATGGGCTCCCTTCAAACCAAATCCTCCCTCGAAGCTATATGGAATGCTCTCCCTAAATATCTTTGTTAGAGAGTCTATGTTTTTAGAAATAGTTCTATCTTCAAAAACATATTTATCTCTGCCAGAGCACTGATGCTAAAATTTCTCTCCTTTTATCTTGGATATAATCCTCCTACCACAGATTTTGTGACCTTGCTACTTTTCCTTGTATAATATTTGTTTTAATATGACGTTGATGGTGATGGCCTTGTCACTTTTGTTAAGCAAATGTTCATCTAGTCATCCCAATAAGTGGATCTATTTTGGAATAAGTCTTTTATAATTTTAGTTTAATCCCCAAAAATTAATAGGATAATAGTAGGGATTTAACCTTAGTGATATTCAAGGAATGTTTTTAGCACTAGACATAGAGAGAGGCTTCAGATTTATTTCAAAAGTAGTAATGTTCTTTGTACTTTTCAATTATATATATATGATTTAGAGTGTGAAATTAATTATGATGCCTTGGGCATATGGTATTGAAAAGACATGATTTTGACCAATGGTATTGTAGCAATGCTTATTTATAGGTCAAAAATATCCATGATGGAGATTCAGAATCTCGTTGCATGTTTTTCTATAAATCTACTCACATATTAATTCCTTCATAATTAATAATACTAATTTAAATAAGGTTGTAATTTAGTTGATTTTTATTATTTTCTTAATCATTGGAAATGTGATATAGTTATGAGGTAAGTGTCTTGATGCCTATCGTAAATTGATGCCTATAGACTTTTATAGCTACTTAATTTATATTGTTCGGGTAGTAATTGGGGTGAATGATATTTCTAATTTAACTGGAAAACTTGACTTCGTAATTTACTATTTATAACGATTATAATATAAATGTTAAGATTTAGCGAGTTTGTAATTTACTATTTATAATTATTATAATATAAATGTTAAGATTTAGCGATAATCGTTTATAGTAATGCCTTTATTTATCAATGATTATAAGTTATTCTTCACCTACACAATAGCACATCATAGATAGCCATTTTTAACATTTATACTCGTTATTAGGAATTTATTTTTGTAATTTGACATAAACTATGGTTTAAAAAGTGTCTAAATATGTTTTCTAATTTATTTTGAACGATTAAATTATATTTTTTTTAATAATAAAATTGTAATAATATTTTTAAAATTTATCATTTAAATATAATAAAAACTAAAAAACCGTATAACAAAAATGTAAGAATAGATAATAAAAATATTACAATCTCAATCACTTTTCAATAACCATATTACATAGAGAAGTGAGATTCTTTAGAATTCCAAACTTCCATTTTTTTCTAAAACTATTCCAAGTTTTACAAGTCTCCATGTTCACATTCCATTTAAAGCATTCCAATTTCAGCTATTTTTGAGTAACCACATTAAATTGAGAAAAAAATGCCAATTCTTAATGTACTTACATGATGTTGTGTTTGGGAAAATATTGACGAATATTAAGCACCTTGGAGGAAGCTAATCGTTGACTTAATGATTTTAGGATTTTCCATTCTTGCACGGAGCTTTGCACATCCCGAGAAATATTGCATTGTGGTTTACATATGTGCCAGGTTGTTCATCTTGTTGTTTGATTATTCATTTTCGGATCATTTACATGAATAACAAACTAATAAAAAATAGAGTAAAAACTGAATCTTCACATGTATAGCCTTATAATTTAAATGTATTTGCATGATCTTGATATCAAATAAATATTAATATTAAGCTAAATGAATTGCTATATAAATATTAATATGTGGCTATGAGAAATTCTTTTGAAAACCATTCAAATGACTGAAAAGAATATAGCATGATGCCCCTGGGTCATTATTGTAATATACAATGCAATTTAGTAGTATACTTCAACAACCAAAAATAAAAATAAAGGAGACAAAAATTGTTGTGTGCTTCAAATAAAAACCAACTAGAAAAAATATGTTGTATGCTTGAACTAAAACTAAAAATCAAAATCAAAATAAGGTTATAATTTAGTTAATCTTTATGAAGAGTGACATATATTATGAGGTAAGGGTCTTGGTGCATACCATTAATTGATGCTTATATACTTTTATGAGCCATTTAATTTATGTTGTTGGGGGAGTAAATTGGATGAATGATATTTCTAATTTTAACTTGAAAACTTCAATTTGTAACCTACCATTTATAATAATTATAATGTAATATTAAAATTTAGTTATAATCATTTGTGACAATAGCGTTATTTTTAAAGACTATAAGTTATTCTTCACCTACACATAGTAGCACACCATCACAGCGATTTTTAACATTTATTCTTATTATTAGGAATTTAATTTTGCAATTTGATATGAGCTATAGTTTACACGTGATTTGATTTGTTTTTGAATTTATTTTAAATACTTTTTCCTAAGATTAAATTATATATGTTTTTATAATAATAAAATTGTAACATTATATTTTGAAATTTATAACTTAAATATAGTAGAAAGAAAAGAAATTTCTATAATAAAAATGGTAAACATCCATAATATATATTACAATTTCAATTATTTTTTAATAACTATACTATATAGAAAATTAAAATTGTTTAGAATTCCAAAGTTGCAAAAGATTTTAAAACTATTCCAACTTTAACAAGTTTTCATATTAGCATTCCATTAAAATCATTCCAATTTTAGCAATTTTCACATAACCACATTAAAATGAAAATTCTGTATATGATGTTGTATTTGGAAAAACATTGGCAATATTAAAGAGCCAATCATTGACTTCATGATCTTCCATCCTTTTAACAGAGCTTTCCAGGTTCCTAAAAAGTTTGATGCTACGCTGTTCCATCTCGCTGTTAGATAATTCATTTTCCTATCATAATAATAATAAATAAACTAATAAAAAGTAGGCAACCAATCAACCACTCAAAATATGTTGTATTCTTAAACAAAATTTGTAACCTACCAAAAGATTTTAAAACTATTCCAACTTTAACAAGTTTCCATATTAGCATTCCATTAAAACCATCCCAATTTTAGTAATTTTCACATAACCGCTCTCAGTGGACGTTAACAATCATCATCATCATTAAAATGAGAAAATCAAAATATGTTGTAAGCTTAAACAAAATTTGTAACCCCACCAAAAAATTTTAAAACTATTCCAACTTTAACAAGTTTTCATATTAGCATTCCATTAAAACCATTCCAATTTTAACAATTTTCACATAACCACATTAAAATGAGAAAATCAAAATGTCATTTATTAATGTACGTACATGATGTTGTATTTGGAAAAATATTGGCACAGCGAATCATTGACTTCATGATCTTCCATCCTTGTACAGTGCTTTCCAGGTTCCGAGAAAGATTGATGCCAGGTTGTTCCATCTGGATGTTAGTTAATTCATTTTCCCATCATAATAATAAAAAATAAACTAATAAAAGGTAGGCAATAAAAAATTGAAAGTCCAGTTGTATAGCGTTATCATTTAAATGTGGTTGCTTGAAGGCAAAGAGGTTAAGTATCACACTCCAGTGTTAGATAAGTATAAGTATTAATATTGTGACTGCAATTTTTTTTTGAAAAGCAGCTCGGTCAAGAATGTAATGTACAATGTTGTATAATTAAATAACCAAAAATAAAAAAAATCAACCGCATTAAATAAATAACCAAAAATAAAAAATCAGCCGCACAAAACATGTTGTTAAATAAAATATGTGAACAAAATTGAAACATGTTGTTAAATAAAGTATGTGAACAAAATTGTAATGTACCATATAATTTAATTTTACACTTCCACAACCAAAAATAAAAATCAATCCACCGCTCAAAATATGCTGTATGATAAAAAGCAAAATCCAGTAAAAACAATGCCACAAAAGTGCTCACATCCATACACTGAAGCTTAATGTTCTACATACGTCAAACTGATTCAAAGTGTTTGCATTTCCCATGGTTTTAAAAAGCATAAACTTTCTTTGAAACGGGGTAGCTGCAATTTTAACTAGACTAATATTTGTAAAATTGCCATGTGGATAGCTTAAAAAGAAAAATGGGTGCGCATTGTTCGGACAGATCGAGGTTGCCTCCGACTCGCCGTACGAAATGTTGGGCAGAGATTTCTGAACGTGCAGGTACATAAACAATAAATGAACAAAGATCTTCGTTCGTATAAGTAA
>APFE031009352.1:0-24622 GCA_000404065.3 Pinus taeda | reverse complement strand
AGCACAATATAGTACAACACGTTGTAAATTATATATTTTGAATTATTTTAAAATTCATTTAAGGATTACTATGATGGAGAAATTCTATAAAAAAAAATTGACTTTCCATTTGTCAACGGTAAAGAATTTAATCTCTTGCCAACAGTTGGCAGTGGCGGGGGCGTTAGAAGTGTTTAGAGATGATAATATTGAGAGCAAGAAACCTTTTTATATGAATTGGAGAGCAAGAAACCTTTTTATATGAATTGGAGTGTATATAAATATGTGTAGGCTGATAGATATCTGGGCACAAATCAAGTGAGAGCATCCTTTTAGTGAAAGGATTGGAACTACAATTATGGCTGGAGACAAGCTGAAGATCAACCAAGGATTGCAGAAAATTAAGAAGACTGTTGGAGTGACGAGTGTTCACCGACAGCCTTCCATTTTTCACTTCTGCCAGGACGAGAGGTTTATTATAGTTGAAAGTAAAGACTTCAAGCAGGTAGTCCAAAAGCTCACAGGCCAGGATGACAATGACAAGCCCAACAGAAAGAACTGCAAAGAGACATCAGTTACGAAGAAGGCAAAAAATGTTTCGGATCTTTCAATTGTTACTGCAGATCCACCCGCACCAAATGAAGTCTCCTCGGCACTGCCGTCAACTTTTGTTGATTCCTTGCCAGGAGCCCAGCCCACCATTTCAAGAGACGAGTATCTCAATAGACAATCTGTTTGATTTTCTGATGGAATATACAAATGATTTCTATCCTGATTTCTTTCCACTGTCAAGGCCAAACCGTACAGATAATCCGTTTGATTATCTGATGGAATATACAAATGATTTCTTTCCACCCCGTACACATGATTTCCTTTTTAAAAACCTGTTTGAAGATTAGCGTTCCTTGTGATTTCATGGTATTAGATAGTTCACCAGAACATCAAGGAGATTATCATGTCCAATGGAATCAGTCCAAAAATAGTTCCATTAGTAAACCTCACTGACGTGCATGCGTGAGATATGCATCAGTACAAAAACAGACAAGAGCAAGAGCGACATCACACTAATAATGCTCTACAAAGCTTCGGCGGACTATCTAATACCATGAAATCACAAGGAACGCTGATCTTCAAACAGGTTTTTTAAAAGGAAATCATGTGTACGGGGTGGAAAGAAATCATTTGTATATTCCAGATAATCAAACAGATTATCTGTACGGGTTGGCCTTGACAGTGGAAAGAAATCAGGATAGAAATCATTTGTATATTCCATCAGAAAATCAAACAGATTGCCTCTTGAAATACTCGTCTCTTGAAATGGTGGGCTGGGCTCCTGGCAAGGAATCAACTAAAGTTGACGGCAGTGCCGAGGAGACTTCATTTGGTGCGGGTGGATCTGCAGTAACAATTGAAAGATCCGAAACATTTTTTGCCTTCTTCGTAACTGATGTCTCTTTGCAGTTCCTTCTGTTGGGCTTGTCATTGTCATCCTGGCCTGTGAGCTTTTGGACTACCTGCTTGAAGTCTTTACTTTCAACTATAATAAACCTCTCGTCCTGGCAAAAGTGAATAATGGAAGGCTGTCGGTGAACACTCGTCACTCCAACAGTCTTTTCTTAATTTTCTGCAATCCTTGGTTGATCTTCAGCTTGTCTCCAGCCATAATTGTAGTTCCAATCCTTTCACTAAAAGGATGCTCTCACTTGATTTGTGCCCAGATATCTATCAGCCTACATATATATATATATACACTCCAATTCATATAAAAATGTTCCTTGCTCTCCAATTCATATAAAAAGGTTTCTTGCTCTCAGTTGATTTGTGCCCAGATATCTATCAGCCTACATATATATATATATACACTCCAATTCATATAAATAGGGTTTCTTGCTCTCCAATTCATATAAAAAGGTTTCTTGCTCTCCAATTCATATAAAAAGGTTTCTTGCTCTCCAATTCATATCAACAGCATCCAGATCAATGGGTACAGATTAATAGGTACTGAGAACAAATATTCTAATCTTTGACATTAACGGAATAGATGAGAAACCTTAAGTAATCCATGGTTACTAGAACAGAAAGTGAAACATCCTCGCATTTATAGTCTTCTTACGCTAATCCTACTCATTGTGAAATTTCCCTGAGGAATACATGATCAACAAGAGACAAGACAATATCTCTGGCCTGTCGAACTTGGCCAAGTTGAAAAATTGGAAAAATGTCATGTCAAACTTGTGACTTCCATTCTCATTCTGGGGTGAAACTTTTATTCTTTTATCCACATTTTGAGTTGGCCGGGAACATTAATGTGATACTAAATACTACTTAAAAGGACTATGGCTCTGATCGCTCCCCAGTTATTAAAAGAGATAAAGAGATAAATCAGATACGAGCAAGTTAAACGGACTATGGCTCTGATCCCTCCCCCGTTATTAAAAGAGATAAAGAGATAAATCAGATACGAGCAAGTTCACTCCATGAGAGAGACATTAAGATATGATAGCAACACAAATAATATTGGGAAAATTACAGTGAAAAACATATACTGAGAACATATTTATTCCTCTGTGTTAGAGAGTTATTTTAATAGTCTATATTACATAAGGAAAATATTATGAGCAAAACTTAGATCTAGCTTAACTCTAGATTTACTAAAGATATGCAAAAAGAATTGATCATTCTTGGGGCTTAGTAGATTTCGAGTTAAGATGGATCTAAGCTGGTTTAATTCCAGCTAATTCCTCTCCTTAAATAGCATGTATTCCACGTGAATACCATGGGTCAATACCATGAGTTTTCATAAACCTGAAGATCGAAAACCAACAGTGACTTGACCAAATCATGTTCACCTCCACTTCCCAGCAAAAATTAATAAAATAAAGAAAATATGATAACATTTTTATTTTAACAGAGTTATTTTTAATTTATTTTATTTTGACCAAATTAATGTCTACGACATAACATTACAACATCTCTACCATAGTGCTTCCTACCCCCTTGAACTTCATTTGGGGGATTAACTTGGTCCATCTTTATTTATGTCCACATAAAAGCGTTAACGCCTAGGTAATACATAGGTAACTAATAACTATATCCCCTCTTTTCTAGGAGATTGATTTATTCTATCACCAAGTCAATTGTAAGTTAATCCTCCTAACAATTACCCCTTTGAAAACTAATAACTATATCCCCTCTTCTCTAGGAGATTGATTTATTCTATCACCAAGTCAATTGTAAGTTAATACTCCTAACAATTACCCCTTTGAACTTCATTAAGGGAGATTAACATGGTTCATCTTTGTTGAAGTTCACATAAATTTTTTACTTTAAAATAGAGTTATTTTTATTTTATTTTATTTTATTTTGACCGAGTTAATTGACATCTGTACCATAGTGGCTCTAGAAGTAATAACTAACTACCTGTTGAACTTCATTTGGGTGGATTAACTTGGTACATTTTATTGAAGTCCACATAAAAACGTTAATTGGCTCTATCACCAAGTCAATTATATGCTAACACTCCTAACAATTACCCCTTAAACTTCACTAGGGGAGATTAACTTGGTCCATCTTTCTTGAAGTCCACATAAAATGATATAAACTCATATGTATTGTTAGTTTAATATTATGTTTTTCAATCCTTTGATTTTTGTAAAATCGATCAAATGCAAACATTTTAAGTTTATATTAAATTTTTAAGTATTAAGGGTATGAGAATGTATATTTCAATTATTATAAATATATTTTATAATAGTTATTTTTACCAAATCAATTTATAATATTTTATTTCTAATAAAAAATAAAATATAAATTTAATTTTACATTGAAAAATGGACCACTCAGACCTTCAGTATAGTTAGATTTTTCCCATAAAATTTCGAATTCATATGTTTTTTCACCAAAAAATGCATTAACAATAAAGAGTAAGCGTTATAAACAAAAAATAATAAATTATAAACAAAATATTACACTATTACTCATTCTAAATAATATATATGTCGAATTATATCATATTAAATTAAAAGCGAAACATTATTAAAATAATTAATTAATTTTTTATACATCATTTAAAATTTATATATCAATATCTTCGAGCTGGGGTGAAGAACGCGGAAAGTATGTCAGAGGACGGTGGGCAGGTGGTACAGTGCATGTCCTTTAGCGAGCCAAATCGAGTAAGTGGTATTGTCCACTCAGAGCAATCTAGGAGTCACTTGGTTATAGATTCTGCCTCTGCAACGTTTATTTAAGAAGGATTTTATTCATGTTTCTTGTAGGAGCAATCGCATTCGAGAAGACCTCGGGTGGTTGGAGAGTAGCTGCAAAATTTTCCCTGGATCTCTTAGCACATTTACTCTCTTCTCACAACCAGGGCTTCTTATCTATACTCGAGAAAATATGGGCAGTGCTTCAAAGCTCAGCTTGGTGAAAAATCAGAGTAAGAGTTTGATTCAGACTCTGCAGGAACTTTGATAACACAGAAATAAAAAACTATTGTTTAATTTGGGAAAAAGTCAGACAAGGGAAAAACTTGGTTGACATGCAAGCATTTGTGTTTCAGATTCACTGCTAGGATGTCAGATTCATGGACATTGATTCTTGCTCACCAGCGAGTCAGTTCAGCTGGTTTTCTGTGGATCCGAGTTTTACTTATGTGTCTAAGTCAAACTCGATGAGTTTTGTAACATTGCATATTGGTTTATAATACAACCAAGTGCCAACGGGTCATTGGTATACTAGTGAGGCAGACTGTGTGTTAACCTATCTACTAGTGTTACATTCTTGCTATGGTTTGTTCCACCCATATGGCATGGGTTTCAAAATTATGAGGTTGGGTGCAAGACCGAGTGATTTTGTTGGAATAGCTATAACTTAGACTCGGTTAAAATGTGGTGGAGTTCGTCTGCAAATGTTTTTTTTGAAGCACTTTGTTAAGTTATGTGTCAGTGAGGGGTCAGTGAGGGGTGATATTTCATTTCCTTACCTTCAACACCTTCAAATTTGAAGAAACGTACAAGCACAACAGCAAAAATCTTCATTTGCATGTATGCAAAGTCCTTCCCAAAACAAATGCGAGGCTGAGCATGTAAGTCAAGCAAGAGACCTTATCTATTTCAAGAAATTATCATAGGTAATTTTTCAAAAGATTAAGCATCAAGGTGAGGGCACTTACCTGAAATGCAGCGAATTTGAATGGTGATAGGGACTTAGAAACTCCATTCTCATTCCATATCTCAGGCCTAAACTCCTTTGCATCACTGCCCCAGAGGTATGTCATTCTTCCCATTGAGTAAGGTACAAAGCAATACTAACTAATGACTGTCAATTATCACAACACTGGTTTAGAGGTTGCCTTGGAGTGTATAGCGTAAAACCCATTTGCCACCGCCTCCTTCAGAAGAATCAATCACAACACAAATAATAGAGCAAATCAATTGACACAAATGACTATAGAGGAAAAGTTTTTTAAGGTGTTGAACCACACCTCGTAAGATTAGTACTTGGCAAGCATGGCTTTTACCGGTATCAGAATTGACCAAAGCTCTGGTTAGAAACTCATTGGCAGTAGAACCCACTTCCTTAACTCTCCACAACATATTCTCTAATTGCCCTTCTTTGTACCAGAAAGCCAGAGGACCATCCACGAACCAGCCGGGTAGTATAAGGTTGACTAATATTTCTGTGAACCTTGTTACTATTGAGGTGGCAATGCTGTATTCAAAAACGTATCTGATCCATAGTCCCTTCTTTGAGCCATGTGATTATCCATGGCATCTGAAGTCATGAATCTAATGCCTCTGCTTTCATTATTTTCGGACATGGAAGATTTAATCAACAACTTTGCCTAGTAACCATTTACTGAATTCCAGAAAGTGACTTCCTTACACAAAACTTATAAACCTAATCTTTTAGATTTGAATGAATTTTAGCACATTTTACACACATTGGAAAAGATATTCATCCATATGCATTCTTAAAATCTCAAATCTGTTTTACAATTTTTACAGAGAAGATATGTACCAATTTCTTAGTTTACCCAAACTAGGTCCAGAAGAATACCATATTACCATCTCCCAAAAGATTTTATACCCAAAGTTCCTGCTACTGCGCTGCCTCATAGAATGCACACTGTCTCCAAAGCATAAGAGTCTTGGTTCTCTTTGACAATGAAATCTATCCAAATATTTAATGAAAGACTTCCATACCCAAACTAATAAAAATAGTTTCCATTGTCACAGCCTCAGAAAGACAACAGAGAGGTTGTTTTAATGCCTAGTGAATGTGGTACTGCCCTCAACAGTGATAAAGGCTCCCACAATATCAAACATTGCTCAATTAGTAAACAAAAAGAATGGAAAAATCACTGAAACAGTAAACAACTTTTCTGGCACTTCACTCATCATCATCCCTCATCAGGGATGAAAAGAAAGCATAAATGATTTATTGAGATTGAGAAACAGTGATTGATACCATTGACAAATTTTATTTCTGCAGTGTTGCAATCTCTCTGGTACTGTTTTATTTATGCACTGTTGCAATCTCGCAATCTCTCTGGTACTGTTTTATTTATGCATTGTTGCAATCTCTCTGGTACTGTTTTATTTATGCACTGTTGCAATCCATCTCGTACAGTTTCATTTCTTTCACGTTAAGATTTAGTTGTTAACTCTCTTGTACAATTTCATTTATTTATTTTTAAGATTTTGTATTGGTACAGTTTCATTTTTGTTTTGTTAGGCTCAGATTTTGTTTCACTGGAAACATTTTGTCTCATGTTAATAGTTTGGGAACAGATTTTGTTTTATGTCAGTATTTTGGAATATTAAAATGAATAAATATATTATAATTGACTCAATATAATATATCATGCTTTCTTTCTCCTGAAAAAAAATATATTATCATAAAAATTTTATATTTAGTTTTTAATTTAAGGATTTAATATATAATTCATAACTTGAATTCCTTGCATTTTCATGAGGGATTTCTCCTTACACAGATATTTGGGATTCTCCTGATTCAGAGAATTCAGCCGCTACTTCTGAGATGACAATTTTATCAAAGAGAATGCTTTCGGTGTTCACAAAAAGCATTTCATTTCTTTTTCGACAGATGTTTTTAGCTGGAAAAATTTAAATCATTTAGGGAAAGCTAGTAACAGATCCTTCAGTGTGGAATATCGATGCAGAGTAGGCCACCGAAGGGTAAGGTTTTTGATTTTATATTTGAAGGGATGTTAAAAATAGTAAACGAAATATGACTTTGGGTTGATTCGAATGGTTATTTGTGATGAGTCATATTATGATTTACATCTTCAAGAAATACTTCGTATCTTTTTTCAAGAAATACTCTGTATCCTTTCTCCAATTATTTTGGCTGTGGCATCACATGGGCCGTGTTGTGGTTACTCTCCGATGCCCTGTCATTGTGTTTCAGTGGTTGTTCTCTCTAATCTCGATGTGATTAATTGGTTGAAAAGGAAAAGATCAGTTGTGGGCAGCTTCTTGGCTATTCACAAGTTCATATGATCTTAGTACTTTTATGTCAATACAAATATGAGGTCTCCGTTTTCTTTTAAAAACAAGAAATTGTTATGGTGCAACCAATGACTATATGGTATCGTTTGTTGCTTGCAGTCCTGCCTATTGTGCTAGACATCACGAACACTCCAGATGATTCTCAAGTTATTTTAAAGGTACGCTATCTCATAAAAAATATTGTCCAGTGCTTATGACAGTAGGTGGTAACATAAGTCTTGTCATAGATGTTCGATCGAGCTTTAAGAATTATCATGAATATAATCCAATCTTGCAGCATCCAGACCTATGGATAGTTATGTTTGGTTCGACAGTAGATTTTAATATATGTTTTTTTTATGGAAACAAGGAATTTCCATAAAACGTATTCTTAATTTATGTCAATTATTAGCTGTGAATGTGGGGACATGCCGTTTGACTAACTATTCTTTATCCCATGAGGTAAGAAAATTAGTAGTTCAGAAGCTCATTAAATAATGGGGTTGTTTGATACGCTGGTGGATTGCAATTGACTGGTTCTGTTCAAGATATCAAATTCTAAAATATTCCCAGAATTTATTATCAAATTAATTTCGATTCCATAACCCTAACATGTAATTGTGTTTTTTAATATAAATTCCCATCAAATTACTTCAATCCTATGAACTTAAATATGTTTTTTCATATTATGGTGATTGGAAATTGCAGGAAGAAGAAGATTGCTGTGAGGAAGCAACAACGGAGGAGGTTGGAGGGTGGAAAGAAAGCTCCTACTGACCATTCCTTTCAATTTTTATGTTCAGTAGGTAACATAACATAGAAAACCTTCAAAGAAATCGAATGTATTGTCGCATCAAACGCAAGAAATTCTGAAATAGTGTTTATTGGGAGTATATCACTTTGAAATAATGTTTATTGGGAATATATCTGCATCTTTCCTCGCCTATGACTCTCTTTTAGTGTCGCATCTAACACATAAAATCTGAAATAGTGTACCCACATCGTCCCTGGACTATGACTCTTTTTGTGTGGTTTGATGTTTATTTTTTCTACCAATCATTGAAACTCTTCATGGAAACGTTGTGATTTCTATAGAGACTATACATAATGGATTTCAGCACTTTATGCCTTACGGCGTTTTCTTTGCAACATCTGGTGGTGCAAATGCTAGTTAATTAATTTTTTATACATCATTTAAAATTTATATATCAATATCTCCGAGCTGGGGTGAAGAACACGGAAAGTACGTCAAAGGACGGTGGGCAGGTGGTACAGTGCATGTCCTTTAGCGAGCCAAATCGAGTAAGTGGCGTTGTCCACTCAGAGCAATCTAGGAGTCACTTGGTTATAGATTCTGCCTCTGCAACGTTTTATATTTTATTTGGTTCCAGCATATGGGAATTTAATATGTTGTATTGCATTTAGTTCCAGCATATGGGAAGTTAATATGTTGTAGTTTAATTAATAGGAGGAATTACCTAGAAAGTTATGGAAATTTCGTTTATATTTAGAGAAAATCCGGCAAAGATTTTTGTAAATCAAAGTTATAGTTGTTAAACTTCAAAATTTTAAGTGTCCTAGACATTTTTGATGGTGCTGAATCCATTTCCACCATCAAAAACATGATTTAAACACTCCCTCTACAAGATTTTTTGAATATTTTTTGCCCGAGTTACACCCACTTTGGCCGTCCTAGCAATTCCTCGGCTTAGTTAGAGGAAGTCTTTATTAGTACTGTGTTTATTTATTGGTAATTTTTTTGGGGGAATGCTTTATAATTTGATAGATTCAAAAATAAGATAGATATCTCTTAAATTTTGATATATATATATATATATATATATTATATATATATATAATATATATATATATTAATATATGGTATTTTTTTAATATATTTTATAAAGTTTTTAATTTTATTTTTTTATAAAAAAAAATTATATTCTTTATTATACAAAATATAAAAAAGTTAAATATAAATATTTAATTTTTAATATTTTTATTAAATATAAATATACAATTTTAATATCATCATTTTAATTTCTATAATGAAGTAAAAGCACATTATAAAATATTTGAACAAGAATTTTTAAGTTATCCAAAAATAAGCGAATGTTATAATTTCTTATTGATCTCATTTTAAAATGATGATGATGATGGTGGTTAACATCCACTGAGACCAAATTTTGGTCTATCAGACCTAAAGAAACAAATTATTTAGTTTGATTTAAGATTTTATTTCTATGCTCAAAAAGCTTGGAGAGAGGCCTCTCGAGTTCACTGTAATTTTGACAACATAAAAGGCTAGGAAGGTCAGTATTGCAACAAAGATTTTGAAACTGAGATCTAATGTGGTTGTACATTGGGTACTCTAAGAGGAAGTGATTTTCATCCTCGATGTTCGTATTCTCACAGAGATGGCTGAACCTTTCCATCCATGGTGTTTTAGGAACTGTCGAACAACCTGTTTCACTATGGAGCTCATGAGAGTTCGTTCTAATCTTGGCTATTTTAATTTTATTCTTTGAGCTAGTTAAAACAGAGAGATACTTTTGATCTTCTAGGGTGGGGTTGATGACCTCCTTATAATATCTTAATTTTCTTTTAGTTGCTAAATCTTTCTCACACCACATTTTTTCTTTGAACTTAGAAGTAATAATATTTTTAATGTTATTAATATTTTGCAATGCAACATTCTCGTCGATCTCCCAATGGTTTAATCAAACCCTGGTGTCTTTATACTAACCTCGTTTGAGCCTAAGGTGGTTTTGGCCAGAATTTAAAGTTAGCTTAGGAAGCCTATGGTCTCCTATGTTATTGAGTTTGTGCTTGTACAACAGAAGGGGGAAAGAACCACTTCTATAAGGAGAATAGGACAGGGTGTGTTGCTTTTAATTTTGAGGTTATACATTATAAAACGCTTTTGGATTTTCTCAATCTTTCTCTAGGATTCTCTAGAGATGCTACAACCCCAAACCTCACATCCATATAAGATAACCGGAATGACTAAAGTTTCAAAGAGGAACTTCTTTCTATCCCACATTATGAGGTTTTCCATTTTATAATTACTTTCAAGACCAAAATAATATTTCCATCCCCCATTAATCCTTTTCTCAATGCTATAGTTCCAGTTGAGCTTGTAATGAATATCAATTCCTAGGTACTTGTAGGAAGACACTTCCTCCAAGTTACTATTGTCATACATAAAATTAGCATGTCCTTCTTGGATTTGATAATCTTAACTTTTGTTTGGTCATTGTTAATAATCATACCCATGGTACATCATAAATACTTAAGAAGTATAAGTCGCTTATCAAGATTAGATGGGCACCTTGAGAGAAGAACGATATTGTCAGCGTAGAGAATAAGGATGATGACTATCCTAGCTAAGATCGTGCCAGCGCATCCTGCTTCCTCTAAACAACCTTCTAGCTTGTCGATGTAAATGCCAAATAGTGTAGGGGAGAGGGGGAAACCTTGTTTAACTCTGATATTACACTTAATATCTTTCAACCACTGCTCATTGCTCTTTAACTTGGAAATTACATTCTCGTATAACCTTATAGCGGCAGCTCTCAACTCAAAAAGAACTTTTAGCTATTCTAATCTGTTCCAAAGGTTGTTTGTAGGAACCGTATTGAAAGCCTTTCCAAAGTCCACAAAGCAACAAAGGAGACTGGATTTATTATTGCAGCATTCCTCCACAATGATCCTAAGCATAACGAGGTGGTCTGTTGTTCAGTGCTGCTTTCTAAAACCCGCTTGGCCTTTAGCCTGCTTACCTTCACTTTCAAGCCATACGCTCAACTTCCTTTCCAAAATAATACCATACAACTTGTCTAAGAGAGGGTTGATCATAATTGTCCAATAATTAGAGGGGTTATTTGTATCCACACTTTTAAAAATACGGATAATTTGGCTTTGAGTCAATGGTTTAGGGAACCCTTGCTTGACCGCTTGATTGAAAAGCTTATGAATGTGGGGGATGAGGACAGGACCTCCAATTTTTAAGATTTTTTCCTGTTAACTTTCAATGTCCTTAGCTTTCCCATTAGCCAAGCGATTAACTGCAAAATCAATGTCTTCTAATGAGAAAACTTCTTTCCTTGTGAGCAAGGTTTCAAAGTTATCCATGACATTTGGAGATTCATAAACCATTTTAAGATAGGAATTCTAGTCGTGTAAATTTTTTTTATTATTATCTTTAGTTTTCCTAGTTAGAATCGGCCTCCAGAATTTCTTCGGAGCTACCTTAGAGAGCTGTAAGAGATTCTCTTCTATTTTAACAATATACTGCCTTTTTTTCCTTTTTGTTAGGGCTTTGTATATTTTTATCTTGCCAATTTTAAGAGATTCGTAAACAACTTCCTCAATTTCTCTCGTCGCACTTCTACAATCTTTGTCATACCATGGGTTGGTTTTGCTATTTCTTTTATTACTTAAAAGTTCAATTGAGAACTTGTTAATAGAATATGAGAGGGTTGTAGTAAAATTATGATAGAGATCTTCTATGTTGTCTATACTAAATAAATGAAGCAAATTATTTTTTAATTCATTTAGAAAGAGATCTTTCTTATTTCTATCAAAGACTAACTTCTTTTGGCTATAAGGATTATATTCTATGGGAGCTCTATGCATGACAAAATTGAGAATACAAACTCATTTTTAATATCACCTTGTTTCAATTTTGTATTTTTCATTAAAATAGAATAAATCTAAATATTAATTTTAATTTTAAGTTTATATTAATTTTTTTTAATTTTAAGTTTATGTTAAATTTATTTTTATATTAAAATATAATTTTCGAAAATTTGTAAATTTGTAAATTATATTTTGTTTTTTTGTTTATTAGGTTATGTGAGTTTAGAGATTATTAGTATGTTTAATTTATGTTTGAGTAGTCTCGATCTAAAAGCATATAAGATGTCAAAATCACTCAAGGTTATACAACGCCTCTATTAAAAATGCAACAAGAAAATCTTAATTTATTTTTGTCCTTGAATTAAATTGGGAATAAAATTATAATCCCACAGCTCATGACAACTTGTATTAGTTAACTAAGTTAATTTGACATAGGTGGCTTATTTAATTCGTGTTGAGGGTCTAACTAGAGTCATGTAGAGTGACTCCTACATTATAGGAGCCCTGGTTGACTTTATTTTGAGTTGTAATTAATTAATTCAGTTTAATTGAGTTAAAGTCAACTAAACTAGTTCCAACTAATGGAGGAATTAGTGGGAGGTCTAGTAATGTGGTGTTTCATGTAGTCGAGTGTGGTGATGCCTGAAGTGCAGTGTGGTTCTTCCTGAAGTGTACTATGGTGTTGCATGAAGTGCAGTGTGGTGTTTCTTGAAGTGATCAACTAGTAAACTGAAGATTCACTCATAAATAACTCATGCATGTCAGATCTGGGAAAGACCCAGTTGATATTGGAGTTCAGGGACAATATACTATCAGTTGTATGCTCATTAAAATTGTGAATATGGTGCATGCATTTAGAGGAAGAGCCTAAAGGAACTTCAAAGTTCAACGGAGGAAAATTCGTATTAAATAAGGGCATAATTCCTCATTGAATAGCTCAAGGAAGTAGGAGCTTGGAAGGATAGGAATTTGGCTAAGTGTTGGCCAAATTCAGTGAGTCATGCAGAGGATAGAAAATATTTTTGCTGGTTGAGCTCAAGTTTGAGCAGAGAATATTCTATTCATCCAAGGCTTGTCTAGGAATCAGTGGGACGGATAGAGATAATGCATAGGTTGCTTGGGCTTGAGAAAAACATTGTAATCTTCTCATATTTTCTGACTAATGCAATATACAGATAGCAAGGGATTTTAGTTGTGGCTTTCCATGGGAAATAATTGTGTAATCTGTTGATTGAATTCTTTCTCTTATATGCTTCATGATTTTGCGATCGTTTAATTATTTCATGTGATGAGTAGAGTAGATTCAAGTGTATTGTTTCAGTAAATTACAATTAGCAGTTTGAATCTACAAGGAATTTCTGCATGGTATTGCAGATGAAATCACAATAAAACAGAAGAATTTGAAATTCTCCTTGCAGGTGAATTTCGAATTGCAAATTGATGGTGCTCTAGTTGAGGGAATATCCATAAGACTTTATGTGCAAACTTCTTAATGGAGCTAGAAGGCTCCTAGTGGGTTGATCAATGAGCCAATGTTTAGTGACACAAAAAAAGGTTTTGATCGTTGATATTGGTAGATTGAGGGGCAAATATATTTCCCATAGGGAGATTGAGACTTACAGGGAGTCTAGTTTTAGAGGGAGCAACCCTATGGAAGCTAGCACTTCAAGATTTGGGGAGATGAAACACATTATTGCAGCAGTTCAGCAACAATGCGGAAAACGTAGGAGAACAGTAGCAACAATAGTATGAGTAGATTAAATTTAGCTCATGCATGAAAATCCTTGAGGAGAAAGGAAGATAGTAGAGATTTGGTGGTTGAGAAGGAGCATTTAGACCTCTCAACATGCAGCCTCAAAGGTAGCCACAAAAACTTATGGAGTAACGACAAATGGAGAAGTAGAGAGGAGATAGGGTGGAAACATCCACTCAAGGAGAGACCTCCCGTAGGAGGAAATTTCAAGACAAGTGGGTAGAGGGAGCACATGCAGCCATATATCTAGGTGAGAGGTGGTGCGATGTGAAGAAATAGTCCCAAGAGTTACAAAAACTAGGGCAGGGTCCATTGAGGTGTTTTTCTCTCGTGGATCATTACCTTGCTACAAGGGCCCATCATATTCAGTATTTTGAGGATCAATGTGAGTTAGATACTGAGGAGTGCAAAGCAGTGTTCATAGTAGAGCACGAGGCTTAGTAGCAGAGTTATTAGCAACACAGTTTTCCCAGTAAACATGGATCGATGCCAGTCAGATATTGAGGAGTGCAGAGAAGAGTTGATAGAAAAGTTGGAGGCTCAATAGTAGAGTCAGTAGTAGCATAGTTTTCCTAGTAGAAAGATGGAGATTGAATTAGTGATTATTTTTTTATTTTATTTTTATGATTTTCAATTGCAGATGTTGTAGTTGCAATAGTAGTAGAGGGAAGTGTTGCATGAAGAACATTCCAAAGGTACCATATCAATATAGAGTAGAATTCCTTTCTTGCTGAGAGGGAGTGATGAAAATGCAACAAGAAAATCCTAATTTAATTTTGTCCTTGAATTAAATTGGGAATAAAATTGTAATTCCACATCTCGTGAAAACTTGTATTAGTTAGCTAAGTCAATTTGACTTAGTTGGTTAGATAATGCGAGTTGGGGGTCTAACTAGAGTCATGTAGAGTCTCTCCAACATTATAGGAGCCTTGGTTGATTTTATTTTGACTTGTAACTAATTAATTCAATTTAACTTAGTTAAAGTCACTTAAACTAGTTCCAACTGATGGAGGGTCTAGTGGGAGGTCTAATAGTGTGATGTTGCCTGTAGTCGAGTGTGGTGTTGCCTGTAGTGTAGTGTGGTGCATCTTGAGGTGCAGTGTGGTGCTTCTTGAAGTGTAGCGTGGTGCTTCTTGAAGTGTAGTGTGGTGTTGCCTGAAGTATAGTGTGGTACTTGCTGAAGTGCATTGTGGTGCTTGCTAAAGTACTCTGTTGTGCAGACTGGAGTGATCAAACATTAAACTAAATATTCACTCACAAATAACTCATGTATGTCAGGTATGAGAAATACCCCGTTGAGATTGGATTTCAAGGGTAGTGTACTATCAGTTGTATACTCATTCGAATTGTACAAATGGTTCATGCAGTTAGAGGAATAGCCTAAATAAATTGCATAATCCAATGGAGGAAAATTTCTAGTGAATAAGGGCCGAATTCCTCATTTATCAACGTAAGGAAGTAGGAGTTTGGAAAGCTAGTAATTTGGCTAAGTGTTGTACGAAGGAATTCAGTCAGATAGAGGATATAGACTACTTGTGCTAGTTAAGCTCTACGTTGACCAGAGAATATTGTATTTATCTAATGCTTTTGTAGTAAGTAGTGAGACATATAGATATTGTACATAGGTTGCTCAGGCTTGTGCAAAGAATTGTAATATTTCCATATTTTCTAACTAATGCAATATACATATTGCAGGGGCTTTTAGCTATGGATTTCCCTAAGAAATCATTGTGTAATGTATTGATTGGATTATTTGTCTTGTATGCTTCGTGATTTCTTGATCATTTAATTATTTTTGCTGATGAGTAGAGTAGATTTAAGTCTATTGTCTTAGTAAATTAAAATTAGCAGTTTGAATCTACAAGGAATTTATACATGGTATGAGAGCAAGATTTGTAGAAATTTCTACATGGTATCAATGATATATTTTATATAATTTTCTACATGGTATTAGAGATAGATTTGTAGAAATTTGTACATGGTAGTGAAGCTGAAATCAAAATAGAACAAAATAATTTGAAGTTGTACTTGCAAGTGAATTTCTAATTGTAGATAGATGGAGCTCTAGTTCAGGGTAGACCCAGAAGACCTCATGTGCAAACTTATTCTTAATGGGGCTAGAAGGATTCTAGTGGGAAGATCAATGAGCCAATGTTTAGTGACACAAAAAGGATTTTTAATCATTGATATTGGAAGGTTGAGGGGCAAAGAGATTTCCCACAAGGAGATCAAGACTCAAAGGGAGAAACCCTATGGAAGCTAGTACTTTAGGATCTGGGGAGATCAAACTCATTATTGCAGTAGTTACAAGAATAGTGTAGAAGCAGTGGGAGAGCAGTAGCAACAACAATATGACAATATTAGATATAGCTCATGCATGCAAAGCCTTGAGGAGCAAGGAAGACACTAGCGATTTGGTGGTTGAGAGGGATCATGTTAGACCTCTGAACGTGTAGCCTCAGAAGCATCCTCAACAAGCTGTGGAGCAACCACAAATGGAGAAGTAGAGAGGAGATAGAGTGGAAACATCTGATAAAGTAGAAACCTCAAGCAGGAGGAAATTTCAAGCCAAGTCGGTAGAGGGAGCACATGCAACCATACCTCTAGGTGAGAGGTGGGGTGATGTGAAACAATATTCCCAAGAGTTGCAAAAATTTGGGTAGGGTCCATTGAACTGTTTTTGTTTCATGGATCATTAGCTTGCTATGGGACCCCACAATATTTAGTAGAAGGAAGATAAATGTCAGTCAGATACTGAGGAGTGCAAAGCAATGTTGACAACAGAGGAGGAGGCTTAGTAGTAGAGTCAACAACAACACAATTTTCCAAGTAGAAAAGGATCAATGTGAGTCAGATACTAAGGAGTGTGGAGCAGAGTTGACAATAGATCAGAAGGATCAGTAACAGAGTCAGCATTTTGCAGTCTTCCCATTATCGTTAATCCTGATAGGTGTCAATTAACAAATGGCGTGGTAAATTTTTAATGAAGCTTTGTAAAAAATTGATTTAAATAATTTACATAAAATAAAAATGGTTCAAATAATCTTTTTGATGTCTATTAACCTAGGATAAAGAGTATTTGTATGACCTCCTTAACTTTTTAAAAATTGCTTCTATGTTGGAGACCCAAATTCTAAATTCATATTACAATTTATTCCTTTCTGTGACTTTCAATTTAACCAATTTAATTGATCAATCTTTCAATTTCAAAAAATTGAACAAAAATTAATGAATCCCTGGGTAACCAGAAAAACCACCATTGCCAGAAACAAGGATATTTAAATGCCTCATATACTATACCAAACTTTATTTATGAAATAGTTCCATATCCAAGATGTATTTATTGTCTTCAGTAGGTGATACATTCTCCAAAATTCTTAGATAGGGTTGGTTTCTCCAATGGTTGTTAGGGTGTGAGACAAGCTTTCCTTATGTCTGCAGAATGGCAACTGTGACAGGAGGACCTAATTTTAGTTCAGCCAACATTTAATTTCAGGTCAACATTCAAATACAGTGCTGGCCCAATGTGGTGCAGGAACCCATGAACGTGAAAAAAAAGTGTTACAATTTTACCCTGTCGACAACAAAACTGTATAGGTTACAAGTTCCACATGCCATATTTGAGGGACACCCAACCTCCCTCGTGGAGAACATATTTTTTGTCTCCCTCATGGACAATTTGTATTTTGTGGAGAAATATGATAACTTCCTTGGAGAATTTTTGCAATATGTGGGATGAACATACCACAAGAAAGTGTTTGTGTGGTGACAATTATCAAGAAATTCTACAGATGCTTGAACACGAGATGTGATGTGGGCTAGACTTCATATTATCATACAGTTTCATAGTTTCCATGAAAGTGTTTAGAAATGGTAATGTTTGGGGTGAAAACTCAATTTTTTAGAAGTGGGGTGTCTTACTCTCTGAGAAGGCACTCCAATTCCTATAAAATGAGTCGACCTTAAATAATATCAGCATTATCTAGATCTATGGTTACTAAGAAAAACTATTCTAATCTTTGAAATTAATAGAATAGTGGACAAACCTAAAATGACATGTGAAATTATTTCAAGCCTTTATCCATTGTTATGAGAACAAAAAGTGAAGCAACGCATCATAGTTCAGGCAACCCCAGAATTTCTTGAAAGTCCTTTATATTTTTCTTTCATACACTCATCCTATCGATTGTGAAATTTCTCTAAGGAAATTATAATATATCCACACAAAACACACTTTCCAAGTATGTATATTATCATCAAGAAAGACAACACAATATCTCAGCCATAAGGGAAGCTAGAAGATCACCAAAATGACATGTCTAACCGTGACTTCGATTCTCATTTTATGGGCCTTGTAGGTGAGGTGAAACCCTTATTCTTCTATCCACATTTTGCATTGGCTGGTTCCTGCTACATGTGTGGCCACCACTAGATGAGAACATTAACTTGATATTAAATTCTGGTTAAAGGACTATGCTCTTCCTCTCCCAGTTATAAAAAAAGATAAATTAGATACAAGCAAGTTACTACATGATAGAGATACATTAAGATATGGTAGAAACACAAACGATACGGTGAAAAATACATTGAAAATCTTATACCCATAATATATTTATTACTCTTTGGTACAAAGTTATTTTGACAATCGAAATATCAAGTATTTCAATAGCCTATATTACATAAAATATTATCGGGAAAACTATGGGCTATTAAAATTTTAAGTTTATAAACTATTATGGTAAATTTGTTAATCATGAAATTGACTCTATTGACATGTTTTCTAACTATCCTAACCAACTTATATCCATCTTAACTCCAGATCTACCAATCCCTGAGAGAGATTAGATGCAAAGAAATTTGATCCTTCTCCTAGCTTAGTAGATCCAGAGTTAAGATGGATCTAGGCTAGTTTAACTCTCCCCTTTAAATAGATTAAATTCCACATGAATACCATGGGTCAATGCCATGGGTTTTCATAAACTTGGAGCTAAAAAACCAATAGTAACTTGACCAAATAAAGTTTACCTTCACATCCCAACAAAAATTAATAAAAATAAATAAAATAGGATAGAATTTTTATTTTAACATAGATTTATTTTTATTTTTATTTTATTTTATTTGGACCGAGTTAAATGTCTATAGGACATTACATTACAACATCTCTACCAAAGTGTCTCTCGAGGCAATAACTACCTCATTGAACTCACTTGGGGAGATTAACTTTGTCCATCTTTATTGAAGTCCACATAAAAATGTTCACTTGAGGTAACTAATAGCTATATCCCCCAGTTTTCTAGGAGATTGATCGATTCTATCAACAAGTCAATTGTACGCTAACACTCCTAACCATTACCCCCTTGAACTTCACTAGGGGAGATTAACATGGTCCATCTTTATTGTAGTCCACATAAACAAGTTAACATCCAACTCATGGGAATACATGGGTAACTAGTAGCTATATCCCCCAATTTTCTATTAGATTTTTTCATAACCATATGGCACTGTGATATCTCACATGACCCCCTCAAGCTATCATATGTCAGATCTCCACATCAAAAAACCAATTTATTTTTTCCCATGTATATCAATGACTGAGGTTAAATTAGAAAGGTTCATGCTACATACAAGCAACAATTCAATTAAATGTTACATATGTAATTTTCTTCATGTTGGCCACCAAAATCATTTATTATTGAATGAATGTGGCATGATACCTTGGTTAAATTGGGTGAACACTTCACCTTTTACAGTTGGGTTGGGGTTAATAATTCTTCCCATACGCTTGGTGTTGTATGCATCAATACTCCTTCGCCATATGGCGTGGTTCACGTGATGGGTGGAGTACATCTGCGGTGCGTGCCCAACCCTACTCCGATGATGATCGATGGCCCTGATGGCTCGAACGAGGATCAATGTTGGAGATTTCCCCATAACCCTAATCTCATAGCTAATACCCTAATTACCATTTTTTTCACCGCTTTGTTGTTGTCGTTGTGTTCTAAGGGGAGGGTTTTGGAGGGCTATTTTTCTAAACCTGAAGGGAGTCGAACTAACCTCTTATTCTCACCAAGATCAGCTTAATACTTTTTTGTGCCCTTACATTTTGCATGTAGACTCCCTATAGAATCTGTTTCGCCCATCCACTCATTCCCTCTTCCACTTAATTTCTCAAGGAATGAATTTAACTTTGAATCCCCTACACCATTTACATATTGTCTCTCAAGAAACGGGTATTATGTGTATTGCAACATTTCTATGGAAATATTTCTCCTATGGTGTTGTTTGCTTGTACAAGGCATGCAGTTGGAGGTATTGTTTATTTTTTTCAATGATTTTTTGTATTATTATTTATACTTAATCTACGGACATGGTTCTTTGGCTTATTGCTCATTTTTCTTGGTTACAGACACGCAAGTCTCATGATACCCTTAACCTCTGGGTTTCTATTCCATGGTGTTTCCTATAGAGGACTCGGCCATAATTTATCAATGAGGATTGAATATTGGCATTCGGAGTTTGCAAACAACCATCTCACAACTTCCCATGTTCTGGGTCTTTTGTTTCCTAAAGAAAATTGATTTAGTAAAATTGGGTCGTGAGGTTTGAATTGACCCTGTTTTCTTTGACCGTTTGTATGCCAACCATTGGTCTTAGGCACCACCTTGGCTTCCCTCCAATGAGTTACAAGTATAATTTGTTTCTCTATCGCATGGTTACATTTTCCTCTCGCCCTTGAGTTATTTCATTTCCATTTATAGGGTGTGAATCTGACCACTTTTCTCTTGTTGTTGTTAGTGTCATGCACTTGCAGGTACCAAGGAATGTAATAGATTTAAGTTTGGGGTTTGTTGTTCTCAAGTTTAATTCCTCCTTTTAACATTGTTTCTCTCGCTCATTTTCCAGGTTTGTTGTCTCTTTGTTTCAGTGGGTTCTGGATGTTGATGGTCGTCATGGGTTTCACTCCTTTTGCTAGTTGACTATTGTTGAATTCTACCCAAGGCGTGGTAGCCATTAGGGCTAAAGGCTACTAGTAGCATCTGCATTTCAAGTTACTTTAGTGTTATATGTGGTCCTATTGTTTCTTGCTGGTTTCCACACAATGGGATCCACAGTTACTTTTGTTCCAAATGACATTATATGTCCCAGTTTAGTTCATGTAACTTTATAATTAATGTTTTTAAGAGAGTGTACCCAGTATTGGTTTAAGCTTGGTAATGTACTTCTGAAACCATTTTTCTCTCAAGTTGTGTAATATAATGTATGCCCATCATCTTGGACGAAGTTTATAGTAATTTATATGTGTTTTTCTCCTTGTCTAGTCTACTTCAACCTCCCACGCACAATTTCTATTTGTGCTACAGTAATACATGTGTCCTATTAATTACCTGTGATGTTTGAATTTGCAAAACACATCTTTTGTTTGGGTTTACTCCCCTTCCTGGTATTATCATGATTTGTCTCTATTAATGTCATATATATGATTCACTTGATCATTTTATCCAGGCTGCCAACACTTCTGTTATATCACATGCCCGAATGTTATTTTTTCTTCTTGTTCTTTGGTCTGATACTTGGAGTTAATATGTTATCATTTTTGTTCTATTATTTCATTTATATTTTCCTTTGTCTCGAGTATTCACTTTGAATACTAAGCCGATCACACTTTGTTGACTGCTCATGTTATGTATTTCGTTTGTGCAGATTGAGCATAATACTTTAACTGGAATACTTAGGTTTCCTAACTGAGCATCTACTAGAATGGAAGGATAGTTCACTCCTCTCGTTAGCAACTCAAGGAACTGTATAGCTCTTGCTTCCTAAGATATGTTTTTTTTTCATACAAAAAATACTTTAGTTATATTACATCAAATTGTAGCTATGATGTTATATACCTAGGGGGGATAATATGGGGTACCAAGGGAGGTACCCATGGTAATAATGTAATAATGGGATGGGCCATAGCAGTAAATAAGGTGGTTAACCATATCATGTAAGGGACCACAAGTAGTTAGTAATAATGTAATGGGCCCATGGTAATGATCCATGGTATTGTATGTATGAGGCCTATATAGAGGCTGGATATTCCACATGGGAGATAGTCAAGAAATATTGTCAATGGATATTGTATGAACAAGCATATGGCTTGTTGAGTGTTCTCCTTCCTTAAGGAGTGAATGTATGGTGTTTCCCTACCATAAGGGTTTGATCAATAAAGAATCATTTCTATCTTATTTCTTGGGTTTATTTCCATTGTCTTATATTTTTATATCATATCTATAGTATTTCCAGATTAGATCTACAACAAGTGGTATCAGAGCACTTTCTTGGGCAAAAAAGTGGATTTTTTTTTTTAAATTTTTGCAGGATTTTGGGGGCGGCGAGTTTGCAGATCATATTTGTACATTTTGGTGCAATATCTGTAAAATATAATTGCAGATATAGATTCTATGTGAGAAACTACCCGATTAAAAAAAAAAAAAAATCTGTTGAATCAGAGTCCGGATGAAGGCGATATCGCTGATCTAAAAATCAGTGGGGTTGTAGATAATTTTCAGGGCAGCGAGTTTCCGGCGCAGATCTGGACGTCTTGGTGCAAGATCTGCAAGATCTAATTGTAGATCTGGAATATTTGTGAAAAAAAACCTAATTTCAAAAAAACAATCAGTCAAATCGGAGTCCGGATGAGGGAGATATTGCTGATTTAAAATCAGCTCTTTTTTCAGAAATTTTGGGTGACGGCGGGAGAGTAGCAGAGCAGATCTGGAATTCTACTGCCTGGATCAGGATTTCTATCACATGGGCAGATGCAGAATGATTGTTCCATTTCTGAAAATAGGTCATAATAAGGATTCTGAGCAATATTGACGAAGCTGTGACAATTTCAAATTTTAGCCAAGTAAGTGAATTTTTTCCAAACCTTCATGGCTTCTAGCAAGGAATTTTTTACAGGAAATGATAATGGTACTACTATTGTGATACCAATTTTTGTAGATCTAACCCAGAAATACTATAGATCTGATATAAAAATAAAAGACAATGGAAATAAACCCAAGAAATAAGATAGAAATGATTCTTTATTTATCAAACCCTTATGGTAGAGCAACACCATACATTCATTCCTTAAGGAAGGAGAACACTCCACAAGCCATATGCTTGCTCATACAATATTCATTCACAATATTTCTTCCCTTCTCCATGTGGAGTCTCTAGCCTCTATATAGGCCTCATACATACAATACCATGGATCATTACCATGGTTCCCTCATACCATGGACTAATACCATGGGCCCATTAGATTATTACTAACTACTTGTGGTCTCTTACATGATATGGGTTAACCACCTTATTTATTACTATGGCCCATCCCATTATTACATTATTACCATGGGTACCTCCCTTGGTACCCCATATTATCCCCCCTAAGTATATAACATATGACTAGTGGGCTTAGGCTACAATTCATTAATTTGCATGTGTTTTATGTATCAGGTCTTTTTCCTGTCTTTCCTTTGAAATGAACTATATCCCATTTATTTTCTTTACTGTTGAAACTATTCTACTATTCATATAACTTTATGATAAATACATATGTACTTGTTTCAATTATGTAAAGTTGCAATAAATGTCTCAAGCTCATATTTTTTTATATGACTCTTTGTTATGAAACCAACTCAAGAAAAAGATAGAAAAGATAGATCAATACCTTATAATTTAGCCTCTTCAAGGGGGCAACCTCCTTTACATTACATAAATGAACAATTCTTGGATGATTCAGATGACAAAACCTCCTTTCTATATATAGGAGTCTAAGGAGTCACAATATAACCCAGCCGACCTAACAATAATATAAAGCCACAAAAATAACACTAGAGGGATTCTATGGGGCACAGTAATAACAATGTGGTGACAATAGGGGCACAACAATATTAATAAGGGGTACAACTACCACATTTATGGGGTAATCACTAGTATTATAGGGACCCAACATGCCCCTCTCCTTAAAAAAGTGTTGTCCTCAACACTTGAGTAGTTCTGGATGCTTCTGTATAAAATTCTCACCCTCCCATCTGGAATCTTCAGCGGATAAGTTCTTCCACTTGATAAGATACTCTGAAATTGACCAATTTCGTAGCTGTCGAGTTCTTGTTTCTGTGATTGCTTCTGGTTCCAATATAATTTTTCCTTCCTCATCAAGTTCTAGAAATATTGTTTGAACTAGGAGCTTGTCGCCTATAACCTTCTTTAAACATGAAACATGGAAAACTGGGTGCAATCAAGAAGCTGCAGGAAGCTCCAATTTGTATGCCATAGTACCAATCTTTTGCAGCACCTTGTACGGACCATAATACTTTGGTGATAATTTATTATCCTTCTTAGCTTGCTTGAGGGATATTTAATTATATAGTTGTAGCCGTAGGAATACCCAATCACCTACATCAAAACTTCTTTCACTGCGATGTTGATCTGCCTGTTGTTTCATTCTATTCTGTGCTAACACCAGGTTATCCTTTAAGAGTTGGAGGACTTGTTGTTGATGTTCAATGTGATGTTCCACTGCTTGAACCTTAGAATTTTCTCTTAAATCTGATGTGATGGATGGTGGCTGATACCCATAAAGTGCCATAAATGGGGTCATTTTTGTTGTTGTATGGAAGGAAGTGTTATACCACCATTCTGCCAGAGGCAACCATTTGACCCATTATGTCTGTTTATCAGATATAAAGCAATGAAGATA
>APFE031009346.1:1006-21022 GCA_000404065.3 Pinus taeda | reverse complement strand
GGTCTTCCATGAGGAAGCCCAAGAGGGGGAGTCTAGCTCTCATCAGGAGGGCCCAGGCTCTGTTACTGTTCCAACTTCAAACTTCCAGATGGGGATTGGCAGCGCATCTTTGCAAGCTCCAGATTCTCAAGCTCGCAGCGCTCAGACGGTGGTGATGGCGCCAGCTGAACCTGGTCCTTCCAATTCTATAGCTGCTCTTGCAGGGGATATGCCTGATACAGGTTGGTGCCGTATAATTGAAGATCCTCCAAATGATTAGTCTGCTCACTGTTGCCTTGCTAGCGTGCCATGCAGCCCATACTACTGGGCAAGTTTTTGTTCAAATTTCTATGTGGAATTTTAGTACATTTTTGAATTTTTGTAAACTCAACAATATCAAGAAGATCATAACTTGTTCCCCTGCGTGGGTTCTGATAACGGGTTCAAGACTGAGCTCCCTGACATGGGGCAGTCTCCTTCTATGCTTATCTTGACAACTATGCCTCTCTTCAGGGTAGAGTTTTTGACTTCGGTTACATTGTAATTTTACTCCCTTTATGTTAATAGATCAATCTTATTTAGAAAAAAAAAAATAAGATCATATAAATATTATTTAACAAATTTAAATAACAATGAGGTAGAGTGTCCAGTGGAAATGTGACATTTGAAAATTGAAAATACTTTTAAGAAGAATATATATATTTTTAATTTATATATATTATTTTTTTTAATAAAGTATATTTTTGGTATAATTTTGAAAATATTAATTATATAAAATAATAAAATTTTTCAAAAAATTGATTATTAATGTTATCTATATATGGAATATAATAAATTAAAATATTAACTGTTATTTATGAGAAATTTATCATTACATATTTTTATTTTAAATTATAAATAAAATTATGGATGGTTATTAATATTATGTATATGATGAAAATTAAATACATAATATATATTTATAAAAAAAAATGATTATTATACTTAAAGTTTATGAAAAATAAATCATTGATTTGAAATTAAAAATTGAAGGTTTCTTATAAAATTTTGCAAGTTAGCTTATGTATTGTGGGTAATGGATCGAAATTGCAATTTTTTTTTTTTAGCAAACTTAGTTAAGTTTTACAGATTTTAACAGTAAAAAATAAAGCATCACAAAACAACAATTTGATGACAGAGTTCACCCCTCATGGGCTACATCTCCATGTCTAGCTTCCAATGTTGGCCCTTAAAATTTAATGCTCAAAATGTCAATTACATCAACATACAATACTCAAATCACAAAAATAACACTGCCATTGTGTCCAGAATACCCAAAAACCCCTTTGTAGGCTCCTTGTGGGCTCAAAAAGGCTGAAAATGTCGAAGTTATGCCTCCTCCTTCATTTCCTTGCTAATTGTCTTGCAAAATTGACCCTCTATCAAAAATAGCAACGAATTTTGCCTTTTTCGAACTTGCATAGTGAGAAATTTGTAAAACCTGATGGGGTATGCCTGCCGAAAAGGGTGCAAAATGTTAGACCATTAATTTGACTCTTGCGCCCTAAAACTCCGCCTTCGGGTTGGTCACATGGCATACCATCCGATTGGGGCACTGGCTAGAGGCCACATGCTCTGTCGGCCTCGCTCCTTCTCATGTATGTTGTCATATGGCCACGAGATGGGTGTAGGCAGGGTTCCATGTGCTAGCCTCTTTGTTTCGTCCGCCCATGGTTATGTGTGAAGGGATAAGACCTTAGGTCGGCTGTAACCACTCTCCTCCCACATCTACCCAAGTAACCAGCCAACCGGGGTAAACATTCGACGAGAGGCTATTATGATATGATTCAACCTCCTTGGTAATATTCAAGAAATGGAATCGATAGAAACACGTCAACCATACCTTCTACATCAGCAAAAAAAACTCTAGGAGACATCCCAGCCACTCAGGCATCCTCCCCTTAGTCCCACTAACCTTTTAGACCTCTTAACCTCTAGATGCTCTAATGATGTGGGCATGCGAGTGTCAAGGGACCTTTGGATGCTCTCACAGGTCTGCATGCCCGCATTTAGGGACTTTTCCCATCATACTTATGCCAACGTCTGTGAAATTTAAGACACTTTTCTAGCCCAGAATTCCAGCCATTGCCCAGAACTTGTTGTAACTTTCAGAATCCATCAACCACATGATGAAAAGATTAAAAAACCAAAAATCAACTTCAGGACTGGTATTCTGTCAAACACTTAGCATCAATGAAACCTACAAGTCTAGGATACAAGACAGAGCATGAATGATTGAAAACTATTTTGAAACATGACAAGAAGGATCACCACCTTCTCCCTTGAACTATTATGACATCAATTAGGTCTTGCATCCATCATTTTAACAATTACAAGTAAATACATGAAATAACCATGACATGAACCAGTCAATTAACCATGCTTATAAAGAACATAAAACCATGGAAATAATAGAAATATAACAACCATTAAATCCACATGTAAACAAGTTCTAAAGCACGAGAACTTAGCTTTCATTAATCATAGAAAAATCCAACCAAGTTCGAGACTTCCACGTACCACCCAACCATAGACACGGTTGAACCAAATCTTTCTTTCAGCCAGTCACCCTTGTGTCATATTCGAAGCATGAATGTGAGATCTCAAGGATAAACCAATCGAAAAACAACCAATGGAATCTAGAAGTGAAACCACCTCAACCCTCACCAAATTGTGAGCACACCAAAACTAGTGCTCTGAGCACAAAACTGAACCGATCTTGGAATTCCATTCGAAATCCATCACTTTCCTTGATGAATTTTTCGTCTCCTTGTTTCTCAGGCTTTATTGCAATCCAATCTTGGATCACTAGGCTCTAACCCAAGACCAGTTTCTCAGAATTTACCGCAATCCAAACTCGGATCACTAGGCCCTAAACCGAGACTCCTCCCTTAGGCTTTACCATGTACAAACCGGCCAAGGGATTCCTAGGCCTTAGGGAATGAACCTTGAGACCACCTCCGCCCCAGATTCTGAAATCCATCCAAAAAATTGAAAGCTCAAAACCAAGATAAATATCCCAACACACCATGGCACTTAGAAAAGGCAAGTCTCGGCTTAAAACCACTATCATAACCTAGCAAAACCATGCCACCAACAACAAGAGAATTATACACCAACATGCAAAGCCATGCATGTCAAAATCAGCTAGGAATTCACACATGTAATATGTTACCTGCAAGTATTCTTGATGAAGTTTCTTGATCCTGATCTTCCTTGCTTGATATATGCTTTCCTTCCTTTCCATTTGTTTGCTTTTCCTTCCTTCATCCAAATCTAGAATGCTCCAAGAAAACTCTAAGTGACCAAGAGTGAGAGAGAGAGAGAATAATGAAAGAACTCCAAAACTGAACTGACAAAAGGTTACCAATTGATCCTCAGAAGCCTTTTTATTAATGAGGCCTCTAATTTCTTCACTTTCCATTATTTTCCTTCAATTTACTCCTTACATGCAACCTGTGACCTTTCACCTTACTTTTCTCCCAATTTCATTTATTTTCATAATCAAATGTGCCAAAAATGCATTTTTTCCTTTTTATGCCTCCTCCTTTGCCTTTGCCAATTTCATTTAGCCATAAGCACATCTAATGATGCACACTAGGATATCTTTGCCCAACATTCATCTTGGAATACATGTCCCTTACCCGTGATCTTATTTTGCCTTTATTAACTTTTATTGCATGAACTTTTCACCAAGATTGTTATAAAACCATGCTCGTTGGGGAACACCATCCTTGGTGTTAAACCACACCAAGACCTCAACAAAATCGCTAAAAAGAAAACATACTTCCCATTGAGCTTTATAACTTAGCTCATTGCAATATTTACAATGAAAGACCCGCTCAAAAGCAAAAAATCTTGACAACATGACAAGACAACAACCATACTACTTATTGGAGCTTTATAACTTAGCTCATATTGGTATTTAAATCCATATACATATACCAAAACATCAGAAAAACATATGCCAAACATGTACCAAACATCAAACCAAAACTACTTTGCCTCAACCGACAAACAATGAAGGATACATGACCTACATCTCATCCTCCATCTCCCATGTAGCTTCTTCAGGCCCAAAGTGCTTCCACTACACTTTAACTTGCTCTATGGGTATGTTCCTGAGCATGAGATGCTTCTGCTACAATATGCACTGAGGGTCTGACTGGAACTCTCCTTCTTGCTCCACCTACAATACAAGCCAATCAGTAATATGATAAACATCCTTTATATACCTCTTAAGCAATGAAATATGGAAAAAATCATGGAATTTCACTATTGGAGGCAGTGCAAGTCGATAGGAAACCGTTCCAATCCTCTCAAGGATCTAAACATGCTTGCAATACCGTGGTGCCAACTTGGCACATGTTTCATTCCTCTCAAGGATCTCAAAAGGCCTGCAATACCATGGTGCCAACTTGACACATGATCCAATCCTCAAAGAGCTCTTCTTGGGCTTGATGCGCAAGTTCACATGCTCCCCAACTTGAAACTCCTTGAATACACTATGTTGGTCCTCATAACTCTTCTTTCTATCATGTATTTCCTTTAGATTCTTCTTTATAACCTGCATTTCATATTCCATGTCTGCAAACATATTAGGTCCAATAAGTACCATGTTCACTGGATCATTCCAGCTGATGGGAGTATTACAAATTTTTCCATACAATGCCTCGAAAGGACTCATCCTCAATTAGACTTCTGATAACGATTATTGTATGTGAACTCTATTATAGATCTGACCCAGAAATATATAAGAATACAAATAAACCTAGAAATAATAAGATAGAAATAGATAGAAATGTTTCTTTATTGATCAAACCCTTAAGGTAGGGAAACACCATACATTCACTCCTTAAGGAAGGAGAACACTCCACAATTCATATGCTTGTTCATACAATATTCCTTGACATCTCTCAATGGGGAGTCTCTAGCCTCTATATAGGCCTCATACATACATACCATGGGTCATTACCATGGTTCCCTCAATACCATCTATCTAATGCAATGTGCTTATTACATTATTTCTAACTACTTTTGGTCCCTTACATGATACAGTTTAACCACTTTATTTATTACTATGGCCCATCCCATTATTACATTATTCCCTTGGGTACCTCCCTCTGTATCCCATACTATTCCCCCTAGGTATACTACATTCTACCCCCCTTGAACATGTTTCGTCCCTGAAACATAATAAGAACACAAAGAATAAGATCTACTCAAAAGAGTAGTCCAATGGTACCATGCACTTGCATCTAGCCATCCCAAAGAAATGTGAACCCTCAATCTCGTTGGTGCCTCGCTTGCTTGAGATGGAAGTTGACCCTGGCAGCTCTTCTGTGTTGATGTGTAGTAGGTGGATCATCGCCCCTCTCTATCTGTCATGCGGCGATTGTTGTCCTTGTGGCTAATTCGTTGCCATCTTGTAGGTTGTTTTCTTGTGGAGTGACGTGGGTGGTGATATGCTGAAGTTTTAACTAACGGTGTATCTTTCTTTAATTCACCACCTAATGGAGCCTAATTGGTATCTGGTACATGTTGTGGTGTCTATTGTTGTTGCTTATCTCCCAATATTACTTCAACCATGGATTTCGTACCTATAACATTTTATGCTTCAGCCTCCTTGGACTCTACCTGTTTTTCTCGTACTTGGTTTGATGTTTGTGTTTGGTTGTCGAGCATCAAGGGCTTATCATCTCGTATGTCAGCCCCTGGAACATCTTCTACTTCAGCCTCCTTGGACTCTACCTGTTTATTGATGGAAATATCCTGTAATGTAATTTTCTTCTTTTTATACCCGAGCTTCAGGAATTTATTTTGCACATTAATATTGATAGTACCCACAGCTTCCATCCAAGGGTATCCCAAAACAACATCCACATTAGCCATATCTAAAGCATAAAAATCAGAATACAATACATACTTGTCCATAGAAATCTTCAAATCTTTATAAAATTGCACCTCCTCATTGTTAACCTCACTACAACAAAATAGGAAATTTGTGCCAGATTTAGCACCAAATTTTAATGCATTTTTTTCTCAATTGGGATGGCGCTAAATCTGGCTCTATTGTACAATTTTTAAAGCGTCCTTTTTTGCGCCAAATTTTGCATTTTTTTTTTGCCAATTTTTGCATCATTTTTTGCTTCTTGTTTTGTGTCATTCTTTGCTTTTAGTTTTTTGTCGTAATTTGCATCGAGTTTGACACCATCTTTTGCATCCGATTTAGTGCCTTTTTTACAGCCAGTTTGTGCCAGTTTTTGCATCTAGTCTTATGCCATTTTTAGCTTCTAATTTCGTACCTATTTTTACATCTATTTTTGCGCCAGTTTTTGTGCCTTTTTTTGCATTCAATTTTGCACCATATGTTGAATCTGATTTAGCGCTAAATTTAGCATCCATTTTTGCACCATTTTTTGCATCCACTTTTGTGTTTGATTTGTCTCCCTTTTTGGCATCTTATTTTGCACCATATTTTGCATCATTTGTTGCATCCAATTTAGCATCATTTTTAACACCATTTCTTGCATCGAATTTTTCATCCTTTTGAGTGTCCAAATTTGCTTCTAAATTTGCATCCTAAGTTGAACCATGTGCTACGTCCAACTTTGCATCCCATTTTGTGTCTAATGTTTTCTTCATTTTGAGCCATTTTTTTCGTCTATTTTTGCATTTACTTTTGCACCAAGTTTTGCATCATTTGTGGCACCTCATTTTTCATCCAATGTTGCAATAAATTTGCATCCAAATTTGAGCCATTTTTATGCCCATGTTTGCACCATTCTTTCTAGTTTTGTGTCCAATTTCGCACCATTTTTTATGTCCAATTTTTCATCTTTTTTCTGCCACATTTTGTGTCCATATTTGCATCTCATTTTTCACCTATATTAGAGTTTGAACTCATATCTAGTTATGCATGATTTTTGGCATACAATATCGAATACTTGGTTTCACCCTTTTTTAGTCCCATTTTGCATCTTATTTTGTGTCTTTTCTTACATCATTTTTTGCACCCAAATTTTGCATCCTAATTTTACACCATTCTTTGCATCCTCATTTTGGTGTCCATTTTTGCGTCCTTGTTTGCGCCAAATTTGGTATCCTTTTGTATGCCCTATTTTATTCCCTTCTTTGTGTTTAGCGTTGGACCCTTTTTTAATTCTACTATAAAACCCTTTTGGCGCCATTGTTTTCATCTTGTTTTGATGGCTAGTTTAACATCCAATTATACTCTCAATTTTGCATCCATAGTTACATCGACTCTTGGCTTCTTGTTTAGAGTTGTACTTTTCTTTCCATTTGCGATGCCCTTTATGGGTTCATATTACTAATTTCAATTACATAGTGAAATATATTACAGTTTCTAAATATCATTTAAGAATATATCACAATTCAAATTGATAACTTAATGTTTGTAAACAAATTTTAGGGTATTTGACATCATTCATAGAAAAGAGAGTAGTATTATTATATATAACAATTCTCCCTAAAAAAATTATTGAAAATTTTCAATATACATATATCATTACAAAATCAACACCTATTGCAGATATCATTATTCCAAGGTAAACTCACAACTTTACATCAAAAAATAGTAATATCATCATAGATAATGATTCTCCATAAAAAAAAAAAAGAAAAAAAAAAGACATTGTCAATTTTCAACAGATATATAAAGTAACAAGATAATACTAATAATATCATCATCATCTTTAATCAAATCAACTAAGATTCAAATGTGTGATTATTAAATCAAAATATTTCATGAATATCATTATTCTAAGGTAAATTGACAACATCCATCCAAAGATAGTAATATCACCATACATAATAATTCTCCATCGAAATAATGTTGATAGTTTTCAATATCTACATAAAATAACAAGAGAATAATGATAATATCATCATCATATTTAATCAAATAAACTAAAATTCAATGTATGACTACCAAAATGTTCCATAGATATCATTATTCTAAGGTAAATTCACAACATCCATATCTCATCATACACAATAATTATTCATAAAAAAATGTAAACAATTTTCAACATATTCATAATGTAACAATATAGTACCGATAGTATCATCATCATTATTCAAATCAACTAAAATTCAAATGTATGATTACCATATTAAGACATTCCAACTAAATATAAAAAATAATGAATGGCTATCTAGCACCACAAAATTCATAGTCAAGATCATTTCCATGATTATCATCCTGACCATCCTGATAGTCTCATCAACATCATCATAACCAATGACATTGTTGCCCTCATCATCATCATATCTGATATCTAGTAAGCTCATCATAGACTATATCAACATCTTCACGGTCATTACCTATAGCATCCTTGAAAAAAATCAATATTACATGTTAGTACTAATTCCGTAGCACAATGCATATTTTTGTTACAATTCTAACCATAAAATTAGTTAGGACATAATAACATTTAATAGTACTAAAAAAATGAAAATATGGTTTAAGATATACTGGAGCTCCAACTAAGATTACACTTGTAATTCACATTAAGTAGTAGAAGAATTTTTTAATGCATATGAAGTAGGTACCCATTTATTCTTCATATTCTATTGTGAGTGTTTCTTACGATGTCCATGCACGATTGGTAAATTAAGAGTTACTGGAAGCTTTAGTTCAAATTACAATTGTAATTCACATGCAATATGCATGTCACATGAAATATTGAGTTGTTTTTAATGCATGTACTTTTCTCTATGATATAATGGATCCTAATGTTCGTTCAAGAACAAATGCTCACAAATAATTACTTCATTTCATCCATTATCACACCAAATCCATTATACCTAGTGACAACAATGATTCCATTCAAATTGTTTTGAACTCCCTAAATTATATTGTGAAAGAGAAATAAAATCTTGATTTCAATTTAACTCTAAATCCAATTGACTTTGAACTTCCTAAACCATAAAGTTTTTAAAAATAGTTTGATATTATTATGAGTTTAGCACTAAATACAATGTATGTAGTGATGTAAGCAGGGGCTTTCAACCAGACTAGTTTTAAGTGGAGTGAAAGGTAAGGTAAGGTGGACATTCTACAAAACTTTCTTTGGAAGGAAAAATATCCCTTATCTACTAGTGGTGGTTAGGATTTAGAAACATGGAAACAAAGTTTGAAAGGTGCCAACAAGAATTTAAAATGCTCAAGTTCATTACCTCTAGAGAGTGGGTTCATATTATATCTTAAATTGTTGTGGCCTAGCTGAAAATTGGGTAAGATGGAATTTTTAGAATTGTAATATGAACAAGAATGTTAAAAAAATGGTTTCTAGAGCTATTGGGTTTGTTAGCTTTGCTAGAAGAGTGTGAAATAACACTTAGCTATGTTTTATGAAATAACTCGAGTCAGTGGAATGAATGGTCTGAAACACTTACTAGGGAAATAAAGATTTTTGGTTCGTCCTTATTTCTATTATTATTTTTTATTTTTAAAATGGAGGGAAGTGTTTAAAAAAATTCTATTTTTTTTAATAAAAAATAATTATTTGCTTATGTTTCAGCGTTTTTTTTTATATATATTTAATTTTAGTATTTTTTGTTTTCTAAAAAATATATATTTGGTTTTTGGTATTTTATAACAAAAATTATATTTTGTTTTTATAAAATGGATTTTAAACATTCCATTCATGCTAGTTTGTGATTTTATGATAAAAGTTTAAATTATATATAAACAAGTGTAATATAGAGTGCTTAATACATACCTCTTATGCAAAAAGTAATTAATAATTTTAAATATAAATGTTTAATTAAACATCCACAATGTATAGAATTGAAAAATAAATAAATTTGTTGCAATCCATAAAACTTTAATTGTAAATAAAATATATAATTTAATATATTCAAAATATTAATGACTACAACAAAATTAAATTATTATATATATATATATATATATATATATTATATATAATATATATATATATATATATATATATATATATAACATAATGAGCTACATTATAAAGATGTGCAAAACATACTTTTACAAATCTAATTGTTTCAACAATGCAAACATAAATAACATGATTATCAAGTTGCGCAAAAGATTAATTTTAAAGTGTTAACTACCCATCTTTTTGCATTGTTTTGTGGAACAAAATAAAAAAGTTGTCTGCAACCATTTTATAATATGTATGAGAGACTAGTATTTATATCACAAATATAACAAATTCAAATAAAAAAAGAATTTGTAGAGTACACAATCCACCTCCATCTTGAATTGCATTTATTGTGGCTCAATTGAATTTGAATTTAGAGTACCCACTTTTGAACATCATGGTTGAAGCTATAGTGTGGTTTAACTTTTTGGAACTCTCGTTGGATGTGATAGAACTTACAGGTTACTTTCAGTGCATGGAGACTTCACATATGATACTTATATTCAGTCGAGCAATATTCAAGTAATATTGACATTAAACATCTGTACCGTATCCTTGTTTCTTTCTTGGTCTTGCCATCAATTTTTCATATTGGCTCTATCCTAAGATAAATTAATTGCAACTAACATTTTTCAAATAGTTCAATCGATGGTCTATTTGATCATGTTAGCCATCTACTCAATATAATGAATCCAAGTCAAAAAATGTTACACAAAGACCTAATTTCTTTTTTCTATAAAATGTGTTACAAAAACCCACAACAATAGCTAAAATCCACCATGGAGTCACTAACAAAGAGTATTTATGCAGATGAATTTAATGGCTAAAATTGATTTGAATCAGGCGTGGTCGCGGTAATTTGCAGGTTGAATGCCTGCAGTTTGACCAAATGCCTAAAAGGAATGTCATCTCATGGAGTGCAATGATTGTTGGGTACAAAATGCATGGCAAGAGGCCAATGAAACTAGCAACAATGGAATCCAAATAATTCCATTAATGTGTCAAGAATGGGAAAACCATAATGAAAAGCAACAACAGTCACTCAAAATTCCAATAAACCACATTAAGAAAAAACCAAAAGCTTACCTCGAAATTAGGAAATGGAAATTCGTGCAAGTAGGAAAACTGAAGGCTGTTATGCCAAATGCTGCAAATAAGAACAAGAAAAATATTGTTATTTCCCATTGGAAAGTACATCAGGGCTTGTAATTAATATTCTGATAACTACATTACCAGTCTATGTGACGTAAAGCAGGCGAAGCTACAAATGATTTCTGTGAAATCTAAACCAGTCTAAGCTGCAAATGTCTGCTATGAATTCCAAACCATGATGAGAGAATGAAATGTTTGCATAGATTTGAAGTCCTAAGAAATTGTATAATTTAGAAACATTGGAGCTCATGGTTAGAAAAGGAAACATTGTTGATTTTTATGTTTTTGCAAAAGGCCCAAAGATAATGGAAACTTGTGTTACAAAATCTAGATTTTATAAAAATTATATTTATATAGATAATTATTTATTAAAAATCTACCCAATTATATTTACGCATAAAATTATTGAATGCTTAAACAAATTTATAAATCTAATAATAATAAAACCAAATCCATTCAATAATAAAAATCACTGAGGGAAGAAAAACATTGTTGCTTTTCCTTTTTAAATGGGCCAGTTTCCATGGTTAGTAAAAGCCCAAAAAGTAATATCAATTGTTTTTGTTTTTTTAGAAAATAAAATATTTATTATGGAAAAATCCATAAATAAGGGATAAATAAGGGAAAGAAAAAATAGATAAATAATATTATATATATATATTATATATATATATATATATATATATATATATATATATATTGATAACTAATAAGGAAAATAAAACCAAGGTTGAAGACATTTATACCATTCTTTATAAGTTTTTTGGGTTGAATTGAGAAAGGGAGAATCACTACGGAAAAGAAAATCAAGCATATTTTCTTAGATGACCATATCAACAACCACATGGTTTATTTTTCATATTGGGTAGGAAGTTGTGATTCATACTCAAATATTCTGATAAACCAAATTCACCCATCATCACATAGCAAGGTTCTCATGTAAATATTTTTAGTTATATCATATTTTTATGAAATTATGAGATGAATCCTTCATTTCTATCATCTTCATCCATTAAGAGTATTTGATTCTAAAGAATCATTTTCATTTCACATCACGAAGAAGCTTTCAGTTTATAAGGACGATGCTTTCTTTGAACGTCACCTTGCTTTTTACATGGTATACCTTGGGACTTGCAACTATAAATTCACACTCACAAGACAGAACCAATGTCATTGAATGACCAAACTAACTAAGCAAGGTATTTGATGAGGTAACAACATTTTATTTGATGAGGTAACTGGGGCAAATCAAATCAAACATATTTTTTTGAAGAAAAAATCAACTTTATTTCTTTTTATCGTGTAGGAAATACTCACATCTTCTGTTAAACCAAATTTATCAATCACTAAGTGAGTAATTCAATTCACTCATTATCACAAAGTGATGCTCTCAATCAAATATTTTCATATATATGATATTTTTCATAAAATTATATGAAAAATCCTTCCTTTCTATCATCTTCATCCATTTATCCAATTAAGAATAATTTAATTTTGAAAGCATCATTTGCAATTCACATCACAAAGAAACTTTCAGTTCGAAGGGCGATGTATTATTTGAATGGTAAGTTTCTTTTTCATCACAGAGCTCGATATTTTTACTGTAACTATAAATTTCCACACAACCAATGTCGTCGCAAGAAAGTCAACCAAACCAAGGTATTTGATGAGGTCACAATATTTAATAATAATAATATAATTTTGTGAGGTCAAAATTATTATTATGCTTTTCAACCAAATAGGGTTGAAGAGCATTGTAGCTCAATCTTAGCTTCATGAACAATTTTGTTTCTGTCGGTGGATGAGTTGAATAAAAATGTACGTATGTATTTCTAAGTTGATCTAATGCAAGCCTCCCCTATCGATGATCTCCTTCTCCTACCATTGCTAATGCAATGGTCTTAATAGCAAGAGGAAGCTCCTTGCATTCCTTAGTGATGGATGTGGAAGAGCTACCAACCCATCTGCTTGAGGAGGTAGGAAAATGAGTGCTGCATACTTGGCAAGGTTGAAGGCATCCTACTCTATGTTCCAGACGTAATATGGGAATGGGCATGGGTTTCTTGTTAGAAAAAATTCATAGGAGAAGAGGAGAGGATTCTAGCTCAGCAATTCAAATGCATGAAATTACATTCATATGATACTGTTTCTCATTCACGAAGTAAAAACAAAGGTTTACACTGATTTACACTTCACTAGGGGTTGTGGAGTAACATAGTAATTGTCGCTTTCCTGTGCCCACCAAAATTTTCTCCACAATTTTCTTTTCACCTCTCAGAATTTCGCCCTCTCTCTCGCTCAACCTTGCAAAATGAATTTTACATTCATATTTAACCAAACATACAACTTTGACTCATTAATTTATGTCAGAGAAAATATTTAAGACACAGGACGGGTGATTATACAAAATGAGGGATTTTTTGAACTTGCAGAGATTGCGGATTGCAACTAAGAGTTGCGCAGAAAATGTTTCTCTCATACATATTTACCAACCCTCATTAAGTGCTTTAACTCTGTGATTTGTTGCAGAATGGTCAGTGTTGTACTACTACTCAGAACTTTAGTCCTTCCGCCTGCAAACAAAATCGCAATCTGCAGTAGTTGACTGGGAAAGAATGGTGTTTGTCAGTGTGTTTAAGGCAGTCGTTGGGATTAATATTTCCAACACCCCCCCTTAATCAAAATTTTCTTCATTGAAAAATCCCAAACAATATCTGAGATAAACAAAACATTCACATGCCAATGGCTTTGTGAAAATATCAACAAATTGTTAATGTGACTTGCAATGCTGCAACACAATTTCACCATTGTTAATTAAATATATAATAAAATGATATTTAGTATCAATGTGATTGGTCCCCTTGTGAAATACATAATTATTTGACAATACAATTGCTAAAGTGTTGTCACAAAAAATAGTTGTCTTTCCCTCTTGGTTGTGGTGAATATCTCTCAACATCCTTCTCATCCAAACTACCTGACACATTGTTATGGTTGCAATGACATATTCAGCTTCTTCTGTTGACAATGAAACTATCGGTTGATTATTGGAGGCTCATGAAATGGCTCCAAAACCCAAATGAAAAAAATATCCCGGCGTGCTCTTTTTGTCATCGAAACTTCCTACCCAATCACTATCAGTGTAACCAGGCAACCTGAAATCATCTGTTGCGGCGTACAAAATACGATATTGTTTTGTCCCATTGACATACCTTAGAATCCTTTTCGCTTCTTGCCAATGCGTCTCCTTGGGTGTCTTCATGAACCTTGACACCAAACTCACTACATATATTATATCTAGCCTAGTGGCAGTCAAATACATCAAGCAACCTATCATACTTTTTTATAATGTCAGATACATTGTTGTTGCAGTCTTCTTTTCTCAACTTCAACCCCATGACAGTTGGAGTTAATGTGGGCTTGCTTTTAGGCATTTTAAACCTATCCAAAATGTCTGCTACATACTTTTCTTAAGAAATAAAAATTCCATTTTCTGTTTGCTTCACTTCAATGCCCAAAAAATATCTTAACAACCCCAAGTCAGTCATTTCAAATTCGCTCTTCATGACTTCTTTGAAATTAGTGATGAGGAAATCATCACCGCCTATAAAAATCAAATAATCTACATATAAGACAATAATAATAATCTTACCATTACTCTCTTTTATGTTGAAAGTAGGCTCAACATCACATTTGTCAAAACCATTGTCCAACAAGTAAGCATCTATCTTGCTATACCATGCACCCGGTCCTTGCTTCAGCCCATAAATATATTTCCTCAACTGATACACTTTGTCTTCTTGGACTTCTACTTCATAATTAGGTGTTTGTACAACATATACTTCCTCTTTCAACACCCCATTCAATAACGTTGATTTTACATCCATTTGATACACTTTCCATTTCCATTGCATGGCAATCGCCACAATTATGCGCACTGTCTCCATCCTTGCGACTAGAACAAACATCTCTGCACAATCTATTCCATGTTGTTGCTTTTATCCTTTGACAACTAGCATTTCTTTGTGCCTTTCAATCTTACCATCGACATTTCTCTTGGTCTTATAGACCCACTTCACTCCAATGACTTATTTTCCTTGCGGAAGGTTCACTAACTCCCATGTGTCATTCTTTTCTATTGCTTCTATTTCTTCCTCCATTGCCGCAACCCATTTTTCTTCTTTGACTACATCTTCAAAATGGATTGGGCCATCTATATGACAAAAAAATGCAAATAAGGAATTCAGACCAACGCTACTATCAACTTCATCTTGCTCATAAATCTTATTTAAATTTCTGAATTTTGGTCTTCCTGTGCTTGCTGAAGATGGGCTTGACATGTCACTTGGTGTTGTGCTCTGTGGCATGCTTGGAGGAGCACTTGCTTGACTACGCGACGTTGTCCTATTATTTTTTTACGGTGTTACTTGTTGCCTACTTTGTTGCGCTTGAATAGGAGTAGAGGGAGTCATTGTTGAGGAATTGCTTGTTGTTGTCAATTCCTCTTTGTCCTCATGTGGTATACAAGCTTTGAAATTGACTCTCTTCTCTAAACCTCCATCCCATGCTTCCTCTTCTACAAACTGCACATCTCTGTTGATTATGACCTTCTTGGTTGATGGATTGTAGAGTTGTATCCCTTGGACTCATCACTATATCTAACAAATATGTATTTCTCCCCCTTGTTGTCCAAATTCTTCCTCAACTCATCCAGGACATGTGCATATGCCACACATCTAAAGACTCTCATGTGAGTGACGCTATTCTTTCTTCCACTCCATGCCTCTTTAGGAACCACATTCTAGACACTTTTGGTTGGACATTTATTCATGATATATGTTGCACAAGTGATAACTTCAGCCCAATAATCATTTGGCAAATTCTGTGCCTTGAACGTACTCCTTGCCATTTCCATAATGATCCTATTTTTCCTTTCTGCTACACCATTTTGTTGAGGTGTATACCTTGTTGTAAATTGCTTGTGAATTCCATGCTCCTTGTAAAATTGAAGGAAATCATTTGAGATATATTCGCCACCTCTGTCAGTCTTGGGGACTTTGATGTAGTGTCCACTTTTCTTCTCAACAAGAGCCTTGTATTGACAAAAACGCTCAAACACTTCACTTTTCTATTTTAGGAGATAGGCCCATGTCTTACTTGTGTGGTCATCTATGAAGGTCAATAAATAGTGGTTGCCACCAATTGATGGTGTTTGCATTGTTCCACATAAATCTGAATGGACAATCTCCAAAGGTGCCTTTTCCCTAACTAACTTTCCTGCTAGAAATATCTTTCTATGTTGTTTTCCCAAGATGCATCCTTCACATAGGCTGTCCGGTTTTTTTATGAGTGGAAATCCCTTCACCATTCTTTTCCTATGCAACAAATTCAAACCTGCAAAGTTGAGATGTCCAAATCTCAAATTCCATAACTAATTTTCGTCTTTGACCTCTGCCTAATAGTTCACTTGTGTAACAACTGCATATTTTCTTCCATCCTCTTGTGATTTCATTGATAGTTGTGCTTTTTCACCTTCTTCCCTCAAATTTGATCTTATCTTTAGGGGAAAAATTCTATTGTTTTTCATATGAACCTTTGCAATCAACTATCTACTTGGAGGCCTATCCAAAATTATGCATTTGTCATTTTTGAAAAATACATTATAGCCCTTTTGCATGATTTGTCCAATGCTTATGAGGTTATGATTCAAACCAGGGACAAAGTAAACATCTGAGATGTGCTTCTTCTCCCCCTTATTTGTTAGCATATTAACTCTTCCTTTTCCCATGACAGAGACTTTGCTATCAGTCCCTAATGTCACTTCAGATTTCAAACTTTCATCTAGATTGGAAAACATTTCTATGTTCCCTGACATGTGGTTGTTACACCCTGAATCTAGATATCATATATCACTTTGTTTTTCTTGTGCTGCATTACAAGCTAAAAACATGTTATCATGGTTTTCATTTTCCTTTGTGAAATTTACACTTGGTTTGTTACTAATTTTATTTTGCTTCTTTCTACATTTATTTGCATAATGACCATACTTCTTACAGTAATGACATTGGACTTGAGATTTATCATACCTCTGACCTTGTGCTTGATTTTGGCTTGGGCCTTGACTTGGATTTTGATTGCTGCTCCTTCAACTTGAGCTTGAAAGACTGCTTATTCCGCCTCTATGTGGGTTTCTTCCTCTTCCTCTAGCATATGATCTTCCTCTGCCTCAACCTTGACCAAATGAAACTTGTGTCTTCAAGGCATGGTCCAATGAGGAGCTTGTCGCTTTGTTCAGTTTATGTTCATGAGAAATCAGTGATGCATGAATCTCATCCACTGAAAACTATGAGAGATCCTTTGTCTCTTCTATGGCCAAACCAATGGCATCAAACCTTGCTGGCAAACTTCTTAAAACTTTCTCAACCATTCTCCTTTTCTCAAGTGTCTCACCATGAGACCTGATTTGAGTAACCAACCCAATTACATGTGTAAAAAATGAGTCTACATTATCAAACTCTTTCATACAAAGTGTCTCAAAGTCTCTCCTTAGCATCTGTAGCTTTGTTGTCTTCACTTTTTCCATGCCTTGGTAGATTGTCTGGAGGGTGTCCCATGCTTTCTTGGACTTTGTTGTTGCTACAACCCTTGGGAAAATACTTTCATGAACTACTTGAAAAATGTAGAAGAGGGTTTTTGCATCCTTCTTCCAAAGCCCTTTTTTGGGCATGGAATCCCCCCCATGGCATGTTTTGGGGCTCAAAGCCTAGGTTCGAGTAATATTGTTGTAAAGACTTCGCGAATTGCAGGAGCAGAGTGTGAATTGTATGTTGAAGTCATAGGGTTGTCCGCCCTAAGTTTTGAATGTAGTGTTGGCCTACCCATGATCCGCGGTGTTATCACTCAGGTTGTTCCCCAAAACTTGTGAGAAAAGGGAATACGGCCGAGGTAACCACTAACCAATCTTTTAGATGTAATTTCTAGCCAAACTGCATCCAGAGAGGGCTCTCTCTTTATAATTTAACTTTGTTTTTTGAAGTTTTTATGCTAGTTATGTTGTGCAGAGTTTTGTTTTAAATTTGTTTGGATGGTGATTTTAAACATAGCTAGGATGCAAGTCTGAAAGAGTTTATTCCATTGGGCAATGGAGTCTATGAAGATGGACTGCTAAGTGTGTTTCTGTGATAAAGGGCAATACTACAAGGCAAGCTAATCAGTTTTGGAACAATATTGAAATCTTGAAATTGATGGGATGTGTGCCAAGGGGTAAAGGGCAGTCAAGAATACTTTATCATGGTGGCAGAGGGAAGGTGCATGAATATTTTCATGGAGCAGTGAAGAATTCCTTGGCAATTTTCAAAGTGAAAGAATTAGTGGAAACAGAAGCATCTAAGAATTTCTATTTATGCTAGTTCTGAAGAAAACATAAATAACAACAGGAATTGAACACAGAGTGTATTTAAACAAGTTCTGGGCTATTCTTTTTCCCTATTGTTAAGATTATGAAACATATATGAAATTTGCAAACATAGAAAACATAAAACACAGTGTAGAATAACTTATTGATCCAAAGAAAGACACAAGAATTTTGTAGCAGAGCTCAGAACATCAAATCCACAGTCAAAACGGTCCAGCAGCAATGCACTTCAACAGCCTTTGTATTAAAAAATATCAGAGTTACAGCGTGGTCCAAAGAGCAAAATCACCAACCCCGAATACATTCCTTGGGGGGGTATTTATACAAAAAGAGAGTTACAAAATATCTTGTGGATAAGATACAAAGTAATAACTTCCTTCACCTACTCTGACAGAGGAATAAATGTAGAAATAAAGGTAGGAGTTATTGTTGTTGTGCTGGCTGCTTTAACTAACAAGATATTTTCGACTTTTCAACCCAGGAATTCAGCTAGTAGTTGTTTCTTTAATTTTCATTCCTGCGTTGTTGTCCTGATCCTTTTACCTACTCTTGATTTTAGCTTTAATGTGTCCTGATCCTTGCTTGAGATCCTTCCTCCATATCTGCCACGTGTCTTGCTATTTGACCAAGTGTACATAGGTAGAAAGATCCAAATTACCTAGGCAAAACTTCCAGCATATTCTACCACCACTATTCTGTAGGCAACTAATGTCTTTGTAGTTTCACAAGTGTTTCATCAGCCTCAGTAACCTGTAAAAGTTAGGCTTTACTTCAAAAAGATGATTTATTTCATGTTCTATATAAAACAATTTTTCCAATTTTTCATATAAACTCTGTCCGGAAGGAGGTCCTGTGTCTTCTGAAGTGTTGGATGATGCAGTGATCTGATTTGTTACATACATGTTTACCCTGTGAGCATACTGTTGATGTGATAACAATTTTTTATTGCTTGTTAGTAAACTGGGTAGACCCTTCTGCTGCAAGATTATGAATTTCTCTGTGAAGGCATTAATGTCCATCTGCATCTCTTGGCACTTCCTTTCCAAAGTCTATACAAAATTTCTCATTGTTAGCACCTTCTTCACTGTCAAAATGGTGCTCGTCCTGTCCAAGATCTCCAAAGTTGCTAGTTGTTCTTTCATATGGGTATTCAAAAAATGGATCAACCTATTGGCCTACTCAGGCATATTTCCCAATCATAGAAAATTTTAGGGGCGAATGTTCGCCCTTTGGGGGAATTAAGGGGTTTTAAATTTTTAGTGGGCGAATATTTTGTATCATAGTACATTTTTACAAATCACCTCGAATAGCCCACCTTATTTTAAGGGAGAGGGTAGAAAAGGTAAATTTAGCCCTTGAAATTAGGAGTTACAACCTTCCATTCGCCCATTTTCAAGGATAGGTTTTATTTAAGTGCATCCATTCGCCCATTTTCAAGAATAGGTTTTATTTAAGTGAATCCTATGGGCCAAATACCATATTTATAAAAGAGGTATGGTAAATTAATAG
>APFE031009341.1:20591-37235 GCA_000404065.3 Pinus taeda | reverse complement strand
AGAAATCAACCCCTCCTCTTCAGGCCAGCACAGGTGGACTCTTACAGCAACAGATTACTTTACAAAGTGGATTGAGGCAATCCCATGCAGGAAAGCCAATGACTCTACCATCATCCAATTTTTGCAGACAAACATTCTGGCTAGATTTGGATGCCCTGACAAAATAATAACAGACAATGCTGCTGCATTCAGATCTAAAAGGATGGTCAGTTTCTGTCATAAATTTCATATCACATTAGGCCATTCCACAGCATACTACCCCCAAGGCAACAGACTGGCAGAATCTTCAAACAAGAGTTTGGTAAACATGATCAAGAAGATATTGGAAGAAAACAAGAAAAATTGGCACAAGAAACTTGTCAATGCATTATGGGCAGACAGACTAACCACTAAGAGATCAATTGGGGTCAGCCCATATGAGTTAGTCTATGGCTTAGAGGCTAAATTCCCTTCATCATTAGGGATCCCTGTTATGAAGATACTCCAAGAATGCCAGGCTGAGCCCAATGACATGCAAAGAAGGATAAATCAGATTATATGCTTGCAGCAAACCAGGGAGGAAGTTTATAACAGAGTTCAAGTGCTACAAGAAAAGCTTAAAAAGGCCTTTGATAGAAGGACCAAAGCAGAGGATTTCAATATAGGTGACAAGGTCCTCAAATGGGATTCAAGAAGAGAAAGCAAAGGTAAACATGGGAAGTTCGACTCCCTTTGGAGAGGACCATTTTTAATACAAGCTGTGCAAGGAAACAACACCTATTTCCTGCAAAGTTTGGACAATACTGACCTAGAGGAAGGCCCTGTCAATGGCAGGATGCTCAAGCACTATTTTGATTACCTTCCCTAAGAAGAGTTGGCCTGCCTTTGTACATAGTTTGATGTAAATAAACTCTGTGTGTATTATATATATTGTTCTCTTTGAAGCATGAAGGTGAAGACATTTTGAAAGGCATTACAGACAAAGAATGGGATTGAAAAATAGGCTGTGTTGCAGTTTATCAGCCTACAAATCTGAGGGATTTATGATGAACAAAACTCCAAAGTTTCAGAGAAGCAGCCAAAGTGCCCAGGCACACTGACCTGTTGTTCTTGGTCTTTCCAAAAGAAAAACCATCCCCATGTGGAGCCACTGTTGGATACCTATACCAATAGGTTTCATTTTTCATGATTGGATATCAGAGGTCCAAATATGCTCTGCTTTGGCAAATGCAAAGATCTCATATTTTCCTAAGAAGGCAGTGTCTATATCAGTTTTGATAAGAATTCAATTTTTGATGGATGGTCCAACAGTCTAATCTGGATCATGCCATGTTTTCAATTTCCGTGTTGTAGTATAGAGAGTGATATCTGTCCAAACTGTTTAATCTTGGCAGATCAAGTAGCTAGGTAGAGAAACAAAGGTTCCCAACTGTTTAATCTGGGGCCTTGGAAGAAGTAAGGGTTGTGTTAGATAGGAGATGCAAGCAAAAGCCAATGAAAAGAAAAGGCATTCAAAGGGTTTGCAAGTCCAAGTGCACCCTCCAAGAAGGAACAAAAAATGCTAGGAAATCTAGTTGGGTAGGTAGCTGGGGTTGCAGAAAGGTTGTCTCTTCCAAGACTAAGCTTGCTGAAGCATCTACAAGAAAGGCAACATACTGGTGCATGACTAATTCCCCTGTTTTCATATGTATATTACTCATAACTAACACCCTTTCCCAAGATACACAGAGCACAGAGATTTATATATTTGAAGAATTCTTATGGCTTTAAGAAGCCACATTTCTTGTGCAAAAATCTTTTCATTTTGATCTACTCCTTATTTCAAGTTGTTTTTCAAAGAAAACTTGATTGATCTAGCTCCTACTCATGTGCTTCTCCGTGCTAAAAGCTAACTCTACTATTCTAGCTCCCTATACCCCACTATCCCTATTATTATAAACACTATGGTGTATAAACCCCACAATGCATAAATATCCCCTCCCTGGCACTATAGCCATAATATTCCGCCCCTGGGGCTTGAATTGACACCTGGTCAAGGTCAAGAACCCATGACTTGTCTTCTGCTCCACCTCAGACCAGTTTCCCTACCCAAAAGGCCATTAAACCTTGAAAACCTTAAAGAAACTTGAAAAAATATTGAAAACCTTACAAAAACACCCTTCCCCGCTTTATCCTAAGGTCGGGGGTCATTCACATTGTTCACATTTCATAAACCTTTTAAAAACCCTTTTGTCCAAAGTTTCCGCCTTCGGAAATAATAACACCCAAAACTTTACAAAAACCTTTGAAAATCTTTTATTTCTGTGATTAGCGGGCAGAAATAAATTAACGAGAAAAACCATTGAAAAATTCACCGAAGGAGTGTTTATCGCCCGGAGGGCCCCGCCATCCACGTCTGCAGAGGAAATTATTATTTTATTGCCCGCCTGCTTGTACTTATTCTCCGTGCAGGTTGACCGCCCGACGACCGTCCGATCGCGCCTGATCCAGATCCACGGCTGAGGTTGATTTCGGGCCATCCCGACGTCCGCACGATAACCAACGCCGCTGCTACCGCCCGCGCAAGTCAGGCGCCCGACGACCGTCCGATCGCCCGCCTCCAGATCTACGGCTGTTATGAATATCGGAAGGCCTTACGTGTCTGACAGATACCTTCCGATATCTGTCAGACGCTTACGTCAGGCCAGCATCAGCACAGGGGCAGGCGTCTTCATTTGATTGCATCGGAGCGATGCCTGACATTCCGTCCGACGCACAGGACCCCTTCCGATATAGCGACACCTGTCCAGTCCACGTGAGCGCCCCGGTGCCGCGCACGTCACCGCCAAGTTCATTCCGCCTTGTTCCTGATTGGTCCACCCGGCCGCCACATCATCACCCCCGGGGACCTACCGCTGACTGCCACGTCACCATGATGACGTCATGATGACGTCACCCAAACAGGGCCCCATGCTGACGTCATCCACAAAGCGCGCCAAAAAGGTCAAAAAACCATATTTTTGCCAATTTTCACTGTTTTTCATAATTTTTCAAAATTTACTGTGTAAGCCTGCTGCATGAGAATTCACGACGTCGAGCCATCAGCCAACCTGCAACTGTTTTCGAAGCACCCCGCGCGCAAAATCCAGCTACATTCCTCAGTCTAAACCAGTGTTTTCCAGGTATTTCGGCCTTATCCTCTTGTCATCTGTTTTTCTTGAATTCTCTGTAAAACCCGCTGTGAAAGCCTGTGAGACGTGAAACTCACTGATAAACCAACTGTGTTTTTTCCAAATTCGAACAATTGAGACCAGAATATAGTGTCGGGAACCTCCAATTCACTGTAAAATCTGTTAAAAAACCTACCCTGTTCGCGCAAACGTGAACTCCTGAGTAACTCCCATGACTGACAAAGAAGGTCTCCCTGCTGCTAAAAATCGTGCCCAAGGGGTTAGCATTGTCTCCCTAATAGTAAGCAAACCCTGTTAGACCTGGTTCCCGTCAATCTCATAAATTCGAGTAGCAATTCAGTGATTATTTATATAAAGCATGGAAACCCCTGAAGTCCTCAATGTCACTCCTTTGAATGCTCCTCAGAGGGAGCTAGACTGGCAGGAATTAGCAGACCTGGATTATCAAATTTCAGAACACTCCAGACAAGGTCTCACCCCTCATCTTCAATTGTTAAATGAGTTCAGAACCAAACACAGAGAGGGAACAGATATCTTGGGCATTTGGGAGTCTGCCCTGCCAACTTTTAAAATGCCTATAGTCAGGCAATTCCCTGATTTATTTTATCTTTGTGCCAGTCAATATGAGCCATCACAGAGAGCTGTAGTCAATCCCAAAGGTGAGGTTGTGTTCTATACCACCCCTCAAGCCATCAGAGACATGGTGCAGTTTAAGTCCAACAAGACAATGGTTCCCCTATCCCTGCTGGATTTAATCAACCAAGGGAACAAGACACTAACAGAGGCAGAAATTCTGAGGTTTAATCAGCTATTTGTGAGCAAATCAGACACAGTCCTGCATCCTCCAATCTTCGATGGATATCTAAATCAGCTTGGACTAGACCTAGCCCATATGGTGAGCTCAGTGCTGGGATACGGAACAATGGAGTATATATAAGAAACTGTGCTTGTCATGATGTTAAGGTTTGTCCCTGGGAGGGCCCCTATCTGCTAGAACTATGCCAAATATATCTCTGACAAAATTCATGAGCAGTTCCTGCACTTGCCTAGAGAGAGGGTGTTCAAATACACCTCATACATCTATCATCTTATCCTGTACCACCAATATGAGCAATTCTCTTTTGAAATCAAGAGAAATGATGCAGCAGGTAATCCAAGATCAGTAGTATATTGGAGCTCCATCTTTCATAGAGGCTCACCTTACACCTACTGTGAATTCATAGATGACTTCATCCATCCAGCCATGTCCCTACTTATGACAGAACCTCCTCCAAGGCTCACTGATGAGATGAAGAGGATACTGCAACTATCCTCAGCTTATAGCATAGGGGACTGGTATTTTTACCAGCATCACACAGTAATCAGGATATATGGGTGTGAGCTAAGACCATTCAGATTACCCAGGTTTGTGCCTATGAGGCTCTTTGCCCTGGAATATTTCAGACAGTTTGCTTATGTAGATCTAGTCCATTTCTCAGGAAGGGGCAAAAAGGCCCAACTTAAAGTGAAAAACCAACTTGGACACATCGTGTTAAATAGAAGAGAGGGATGGAAGGAAGCAGAGAGAATGTTGGAGGGCCTTGGCTTGACACAGAGCTTCTTATGGAAACCATATGACCCCAATGGTTTCATATCCAAGAGGAGATTGAAATACAAACTCTCTGGTTATGAGCATCATGGCATGATCCTCATAGCAAGGCATGCAAACCAGCCGAAATGGCAGAAAAACACCTTGATAGAGCCCCTAACCCAAGAAGAACTAAATGACAGGGCTAGGAGATATTTATTGAAAATGGCTGACTTGGAGTGTCCTTCTCAGGTACATACCCTACCCAGTCCTCACACAACAGCTCTAGGTTCCTCATCTGCAACCCCAGAAGGAGCAGTACAAATTTCAAAGCAAGGACTGGACAAAGGAAAGGGCAAGATGGTAGAAGAAACAGAGGATCAACAGCAAGAGGGCCAACAGGGCCAGCAGGAGCAACAGCAACAAAATCAGCAACAGACTGATCAACAGGATCAGGAACAGCGAAAAGGAGAGGACCAAGCAGCCACCCAAGATAAAACAACTGGCATGGTGCCTCCCAGACAAGAGTCTAGGGTCGACCCTTCAATCCTTCACACCCCTCTAAGGGAGGACATCAACAGGAAAAGGGATAGGGAGACACCTTTGACAGAAAGACCAGAGAAGAGGCAAAGGCTAAATCCATTTGGAGAAGAGGAAATGCAAAGCTTTGAAGCCTCTGCCAGCTCATTACAGCAAGAGCAGGACAGAACAGCACTTGGGGAGGTCAGCTCCTCAGGTCAAGACAAAAGTAGAGCTGAAGGCATCAAAGACTTCTTCAGAGATGCAAAGAGGAGGAGTGAGCCACTGAAAATAAAGCTATACAATTATCTTTTAAACATGGCTCCATCAAATCAATATAGGCTTATGTCTGCATATGATGTCCAAGAGGCTAAGTTGACTTTGAGTCACTTTACTCCCACAGAGCAGCGACCTCAATCAACTGCTGACTATATAAGGACAAACCTAGAGGTCCTTGCAAAAGACATCCACCCAATGGACCAGATTGAGCTTCATAAACAAACAGGTGAGATGGTCTATGCTACCCTGGCAGACAAGACCCTGGTGAATTACAGGCTACAGAACAGTTTGAATAATACAGCATCACAGCTTGAGTTGGAGAGGGCATCCTCTCAAGCCAAGGACAACAGAATCAAGGCCTTGGAAGACATCATCATAGAATTTGGGCATGATCCCAATGATGTCAAGGCCATCTAGGAGGTCCTTAAGTTAAGGGATGCAGATGTAGCTGCAATCAAAAAGAGGATGAAAATCCCACCAACAATTCATCCACAGACCGATGAAGTTGCTCAGTAAAGAAGAGACAAGGACATCACTAACCTACTGATGACTTTGTACAAAGAACTGGTGGAAACCCAACAAAGGCTGCTGGAGACTGAGAATACCTTAGAAGCAACTATACAGAAGGGAGAACAAGGGCAGTCTTCTAAAACACCCACAGAGATAATAAACCTTGAGGGGACCCCTAAAGAGGACGTCCCTCCAAAGCAGGACATCCCTCCAAAGGAGGCAACATAAACAAAGCAGGCAGAAGAGACAGTTCCAGCTACAACAACTCTAGCTACAACAGAAGTGTCTGCAAAAGAGCCAGCCACTGCAGCAACACCAAAAGAACAGGCCGAGAGCCCAGATATGCAGAAGCTAAGGCAGGAAATTCAAGTGCTGGAAGCTCAAATCACAGAGCTGAACAAAGCCAAGGAAACCCTAGCTAAAATAGAGGAAAAATTTGATAAATCTAAGCAGAACGTGGCTGAAAGGGAGAGGGAAGTTAAAGCCCTGAGAAAGACTATTGCAGAGTTGGAAAAGCAGCTCAATTTTGATAAAGTAACAGCAGAAGTCAAGCAGGTGATATGGACTGCTATTGGGCAAGCAGTCACTAACCAGTGGGAGTACATTGTTGCCATATATGAGCAGATAGGACTCATTGGCAAAGCAAAGAAAGAGCTATACAGGGCAAGAAATGACCTAGGCAATATGGCAGACCTTGCCCCAAAGATGATAGAAGTCCTGAATTATAGGAATAGTTCTCAGCTGATCCAGATGGGAATTGCTAACAGAACTGAAACTATTTCCATAATTAAGAGGACTACAACGATGAAGAGCCTCATTCAAACACTGGACAGAAGGGTACATGACATGAAAACAGATATAACCAAGTTCCAAAATAGATTCACAGCACTGCAAGACAAAGGGCTCCCCAGCCTAGAAGAATCAGGAAAGCTTCTCTCTTATGAGAAGTATATCAAAAGACTAAGCACCTTTTCAGCCATGCAGATTGCTGAGGCTTCTGGGTCATCTACAGCAGGCCCATTGACAGGACAAGCTCTGTTTAATAAATTAGACAATTTGTTCTTTATTAAAAATGAGGTAGCACATTTATTTGATAAGCCTCCCGATTTTTATAAGTATACTGAAGCTGATGAGACCGTAGGGTTAATTTTGAAGCATCAGCTTCCTCGCGCAGATAATTGGCAGGACTTGGTAAGACTACTTTTGAATCAGGGGTGAAAAAGAAAACAATTTTTTTCAGCAATACGGTCAATATTGCACTTACAGGTGGACAAAGCCACGACAGAAAGCATAGAGACACTGAGCCAACTCAGCACAGGTACTCAGCATCAACAAACGACATCAGCAGGTACAGGTGACAGAGTCAAGAAAGATACAGAAAATCAGAGGCAGTAAGACACTTTAATGCTTCATTTATGAAGAACAGCGCAGTTAAAGTCCGCAGTATTCAAAGGGCAAAAAGCCATTCTGACAGCAGTTAAAAGCTTTTACTATCATTTATACTTGTAATAACTTCTCATCTGCTTTATCTATACAAGTGTAATAGATATTTTTTCCTCAGATGACCTCATTCCTGAGATATTTTGTAGACAAACTCCTATATATTCCCCCTCGCGTTTGTTTAGAGGGGTTGGACTCCGGATGTAAGAATTCTTTTCTGAGATATTCTCCGCTACTCTGATATTGTAAATTTCTCAGACAATTTAATACAAAGGCAGTGGGATTTCTTCAATGATGTGTTCTCTCTTGGTCTCTTGATGGTGTGTGGCTCAAAGTTGCAGGATTCTTGTTCATTACATGACTCAATAAGTTTTCTCGTGGCTCGTTACGTTATGTATGTTTCTAGTTATTCCATATGTTGCTCATATTTCTTGTTTCTCATGTTTCCTATGTGTTTAAAACTCTAGATAGTAAAGAAAAAGGATAGCCTCAGGATTTAGTCATTCACTACCCTGAGCTCAATCCGAACTGTCTCATATGTTTTTCTTCTGTTAAAGTGTTTAAAGTGTAATTCTTGAATGCTACCTTTAAGCCATATCCTTACTGTGCATTGTTGTTTTAAGAATTCAAGTGATTGCTCTTAGATGACATGTCTCTTTCACAAATATACAGCTCAAAGTAACGAAATCTTCATTGCTCATTACTAGTTGTATATGCATCATCCTCAGAATTTCACAGTTTGTTCCATGAAGTGCACACAGGCCCTGTAGCTTTCCTCCTCACCAAAATCAAAACTTCAAGAGAAAACACTCCTAGACCCCATTGCCCAATGGATTAATCATCTCTGTTGATATACTTTAGAGGAAACAGAAGCATCCTCCCAACCAAATACACAACAAATACCGAAAACTTATCGCACAACTAGCCTAAAACCCTCACTGAAAGTAGTGACAAACCTCAAAGAGAGAGCCCTCTCTGACTGCAGCTGGGCTAGAAGCTGCAGCCCAAAGTTTGGTTAGTGGTTACCCCGGCCGTATTCTCTTAGGAGTCAAAGAGAACAACCTGGGTGTTAACAGTGCCCAACTCAAAAAATATATCACTTGACAACATCAACGTGAAACTAGTGAAAACCTCTCTGAGGTGCAAGGGACATGGGGTAGTCTAAAAACCACACTATGGAAGTCTAGATAACTAACTAAATGTATATTATTTTTCTTTAAGGTAATTTAAGTCAATAAAATTAATGAGTAAATAGGATTACCAGTAATAGTTATAAAATTGGTAAAATAACAAATGAGCTAGAAAATAAGTACCAGTAAATAAAGAAGACTTCCAATTGTACCAACAAGTGTCGCAAAGTAATGTAGCGAGGACTATACTTAAGAAAATTACTAAATAGGAAATCACATGGAAATACAAGTTGACACTGACACCTACAACATCAAGAAAGGAGAAAACACCGACGAATTAGATTTAGAGAAAATTTCAAAAAAGAGGTTGACTCGACTAAGAAGAGAGAAGAAAGACTCCAACTGGGAAGTTGATCCAAACTTAAGCATAAATGCAGCAAATTTAATATATAACCACAAATTCCCCAGATGCGGGTGACAGAGGGATACCGTGGGCTGAGCCACATGGCCCCCATGTGACGCCCCATGCATAATTAACTTAACACGAGCGAAGTCGTCATCGGTTCATTTCAGCTGAGGCGAGCGCAAGGCATTAATGCAGCACAGGTTGACAGGATGGGGGAACGATAGAGGCGCTCTGATCAATGGGGAGGTGATAAATATCGGGCTGAAGGTGGCAGTAGGCCAAGGTTTCCCGGTCTTTCAGTTACCTGGTGGCAGAATTATCAGTTGTAGGGAAGAGTTTGCTGCGGGAAGAGGTGCGCGCCATCACAGGCTGCCCTCTGGACCCTTCGACATTTCGACTCTGAGGCGGGCCATAAGATCTCGGAAGGCAAGGAGGCAGACTCAGAGGTTCCGGCGGCGAACTCTGAGATCTGCACTTCAGAAGCGTGGGGGGCAACGAAGGTGGTGGTGGTGGTGCCTGGGCGGAGCAAGTGTCGAATTCTGGCTGCAGGGAGGCCACGCGACTAGCTCCAAGCTCGCATAGGAGAGAAGAAATTGCCTATGGCTAGGCTTCGAAACAGGCAGCCCAGCAGAAGGGGTTCTAGACGAGGTTCGAATCAGGGTCGTGGTCGTGGTGGAGCAGAGCGGGAGCACCACCACTGCTGCTGCTGCTACTGCTACCGACGGGCGGGGGTTATGCCTCTCCATGCAGGGCAAATTACGGAGGTTGGCGGCGCTAGTGAGGAGGGGCCAGCCCTCCCAGCATTCGACACTATGGTCTTTACCCTCGGTAAACCCCGGGATACTCACGACATCTGTGCTCACGTCTCAGTTCTCTTTACCCGAGTCCCGGAGGGTGCCGAAGAGGAAGTGCCACCAGGAGGGGAGGATACACCCCCTGCAGGCTTGGAACCAACTAACCCCTTGCCGCCTCCTCCAAGTGGGGAAGGTACCTCTGGGAAAGCGACTATGGCAGACCCCTCCACCTCCAGGACGGCGATGGCTACAGACGAGGAGCGTGCCAAATGGGCGGCTGTGTGGGAGGGGGTCCCTGAAGGTCAGGGCTGGTGCACAATTGAAGAGGAGAAGCCTCCTGAGGACGAGTAGCCTCCCTGCGCGGGCTCCAGATGCGTTCACCCTCACACAGCTCCAGTCCAGAATTCAGTCGATCGTGGGTCACCTGGTTTGGGTTAGAATTCAGTCTGTCTTTCTGTTACTTTTTAAAAATACTCAGTTCATTTTGGTCATGTTCAGTGTCAGTATGTTGGGCAAAATCAGTCCCCAGTTGGTAGTGGAAGGCCGCCCCTGCGTGGGTTGGATTACCTATAAGCAAAATGGATAGTTTGCGTCATGTTTTGGTTTTTTTGGATCCGTTTTGAGCCCCAATCAGTCATCCAGAGGCTTTAGGGACATATGGTGGATGCTACCCCTGCGTGGGAGCTTTTGGTTCAGTCGGTTGCACCCATGGCGCCGCGGGTGGCCATGGAAGCCAGGGTCAAAATCATGCTACAATGTCTGTAATCTTTTTTCTGTACATATAATATAATAGTTAGACAGTTTACCGAGAAAAAAAAATATATAACCACAAATGCAAAGATGCAACAAAAATAACACTCCATTTCATTAATATCAAAGAACTGAATATGCTTACAAACAGAATGGAAATAAACTAGCTCAGGCGATGGTAGCTTATCTTTGAGAAGAGATGTGGCAGCTACATGCCTCTAAAATGTATTATAATGAGGCTCAAAGGCCTATTTATTTTTGAGAAACAATGGAAAACCCTAAACATCCAAAAACCTAACCCTAGGAGATGAAGCGCCAAAATTGTGGACCTTGTTTGGGTAAATTGGTACATCAACTTCCCATGGTCATAACTTTGGCATATGATCTCTGTTTGACGTGCAAAATATCTCGTTAGGAATATTTATCTAAGGACTACAAATTTCGACTAGAAATATCAATTAGGGACTTTCATTTTCTTGTTTTCCAAAAAAACGTCATTTAGAACCTTAAAACGGCTCCGAAAGTTTAGGACCCAAAAAACTGCTTAGTAAAATATGCTACAATCAAGGAAACTAAAAGAAATGTTGGGTGTGCATTATATTATTTCCACAGCTAGTCACATGTGAGGGGGTCATGAGGGGGGGGGGGGGGTTGGGGTGGGTGATCGCCCCCCTATCCATTGTTATTGGCACAACAGGGAGGCGGTAGCCCCTTGTACAGGGTTTGGGGTAATGCCCTGAGAATTTTTTTATTTTTTGGATCCTATATTAGCGGATGAACTTACCTATGGTTTTGTGCATGATGGTTTTTTCCATGGTATTTTGTAGATCTGGTCAAGGGGAACTACGGTTATGTTCTAATCTGGAGTTAATGGATTCAGATTTATGAATGCTTATATATATATAATATAAATATATATTATATATATATTATATTATATATATATATATATATATATTATATATATATATATATATATATATTATATATATATATATATATATAATATATAATTGTTTAACAATGAAAGGAACATAATGAAAAATCAATCTGGTAGTCCTGGTCTTGGGATCCAAGGGATAATCTCTATGTATTTGTTTTATATTATCATCATTGTTTATTTTCTGTTTTTTAGAATTCATTTGCAGATAATTTATGTACAGGGTTAAAACCTACATTGGGTATCAGAGTTGTTTCAGCTTAACTGGGACGCCTTTGTTGTTGAGTGGTTTTTCTCAGGCTAGTGGTAGATCTTGTTCAATGGGAGATCTGTGGGATTGATTCTTGTGGTGAAAGAACATGGTGAGTAGTGGAAAGATAGAGATCGATAAATTTAATGGTCAGATTTTTGAGTTGTGGAAGCTCAAGATGGAGGATGTGTTGGTGGATAAAGATCAATGGATTGTAGTAGATTCAGGTACTAAACCAATGACAATGTCAAAAGAAGATTGGGCGAAGTTGGATTGGAAAGCAAAGAGAACAATATGGTTGTGTATCTCAGATTTAGTATTGTCAAACATATCAGGGGAAGCGACGATGAAGGCTTTGTGGGCCAAGTTAGGGACTTTGTACCAATCTAAGTCTCTGGTGAACAAGCTATTCCTACAAAAAGGAAACTAAAAGAAATTTGGTGTGCATTATATTATTTCCACAACTATCACATGTGAGGGGTCATGAAGGGGGGGTGGGTGGGGTGGTGACGCCCCCTACCATTGTATCGGGCACGAACAGGAGGCGGTAGCCCCCTTGTACAGTGGGGGTGTAATGCCCTGAAAATTTTTTTTGGATCCTATATTAGCGGTATGAACTTACCTATGGTTTGTGCATGATTGGTTTTTTTCCCCATGGTATTTTGTAGATCCGGTCAAGGAACTACGGTTATTTCTATCCAGAGTTAATGGATTCAGATATTGAATCTTTATAATATAATAATATATATATATATAATTATATATATATTATGTATGTATATATATATATATTGTAACAATGAAAGGAACATAATGAAAAATCAATCTGGTAGTCCTGGTCTTGGGATCCAAGGGATAATCTCTATGTATTTGTTTTATATTATCATCATTGTTTATTTTCTATTTTTTAGAATTCGTTTGCAGATAATTTATGTACAGGGTTAAAACCTACATTGGGTATCAGAGTTGTTTCAGCTTAAATGGGACGCCTTTGTTGTTGAGTGGTTTTTCTCAGGCTAGTGGTAGACCTTGTTCAATGGGAGATCTGTGGGATTGATTCTTATGGTGAAAGAACATGGTGAGCAGTGGAAAGATAGAGATCGATAAATTTAATGGTCAGATTTTTGAGTTGTGGAAGCTCAAGATGGAGGATGTGCTGGTGGATAAAGATCAATGGATTGTAGTAGATTCAGGTACTAAACCAATGACAATGTCAAAAGAAGACTGGGCGAAGTTGGATTGGAAAGCAAAGAGAACAATATGGTTGTGTATCTCAGATTTAGTATTGTCAAACATATCAGGGGAAGCGACGATGAAGGCTTTGTGGGCCAAGTTAGGGACTTTGTACCAATCTAAGTCTCTGGTGAACAAACTATTCGTACAGAAAAAGTTGTATAACATGAGGATGAAGGATGGAGACTCAATGACAAAGCATATGAACACCTTTAATATTGTGGTAAGCCAGTTGTTATATGTTGATATTAAAATTTCAAATGAATATAAATGAATCAATTTGTTGTGCTCTCTAAATATTCATGGGATAGTCTGGTTGTTGTAATAGGTAGTAATACAACTACCTTGAAGTTTGATGAAATAGTCTCATCCTTGATGTCAGAGGAGATGAGAAAGAAAAATATGTAGGGCTAGAATGGAGATGTATTGTCTGTATGTGGAAGGTCCCAGAACATAAACAAAAATAAGTCCTCGAGTGGGAGATCTAAATCTAGAGGGAGATCTAAATCTCCAGAAAAATATATAAAGGTGTGCTAGAAATGTGGAAAGGAACGACACTTCAAAAGGACTGTAGATATAAATCTCCTAAGAAAGAAAATGGGTATGATGATATTCCTTCTATAGATGCGAAAACCACCTCAGATGAATGTGGGGATGTGTACTTGGCTACTTCTTCAAGTGCACATGTATCATGAGACATGGTTGATTGACTCAAGTGCATCCTTTCACTTCACTCCCCTTAGGGAGTGGTTCTATGAGTATGAGAAATATGATGGTGGTGATGTATTCTTAGGTGATGAAAGGAAGGCTAGAATTGTTGAACACAAAAAAGTCACTCTGAAGTTGAGTTGTGGAAATATTAGAACACTTTTGGGTGTTCTGCATATTCTTGCATTGGCCAGAAATATTATTTATGTAAGCAAGATGGATGATGTAGGTGTAATAATAGTGTTCGAGAAAGATACTTGCAAGATGGTTCTGGGAGCACTGGTATTGATTCAAGGAGTTTAGATTAGAACTATGTACAATCTTTGGGTAGTATTGTTATTGATGGGTGCAACAATTTTTGGTTCTTGAAAGTGGAGCAGAAAATATATTGGTCTATGGAGAAAAATCCATGCTATGGAATCAAAGGCCTAGACATATTGGAGAGAAGGGCCTTCAAATACTTCATGGTGATGGTATGGTAGAAGGAATGTCTAATTTCTTTCCGAATTTCGATTTCTGTGAAAATTGTGCATATGGGAAGCATAATCAAGTGAGTTTCCCCTCTGGTGCTATGAGGATGAAAGGAATATTATAACTTGTGCACAATGATGTGTTTGGACCTGTGTCAATTCCGTCACTGGGTAATTTTGTGTACTATGTATCATTTATAGATGAATTCTCAAGGAATACATGGATATATTTCCTCAGGAAGAAATCTGAAGTCTTTGACAGGTTTAAAGAATTTAAGGCTCCGGTGGAAAACAATACAAAGAAGAAGATATAGGTGTTGAGAACAGATAATGGTGGAGAGTTCTGCAAGAAGGAATTTGAAGAGTTTTGTAACAAGTGTGGTATAGCACAACATAATACTACTCCATACACATCTCAACAAAATGGAGTTTCAGAAAGAATAAGTAAGACGTTGATGGAAAAAGAAAGAAGCATCCTCAGTGGTGTCAGGTTAGGACAAGAATTCTGGGTAGAGGTGGTGGAGACTGCATATTACCTAGTTAATAGATCACCTTCATCAACGTTGGAGTATAAGACTTCACGTGAGGTATGGACTGGTAAGAAAACCTCTCTTTCACATCTGAGGATATTTGGTTGTGATGCATATGTACATGTTCCAAAGAAGAAAATAACCAAGTTGGGTAGTAAATCTGAAAGGTGCATATTTATTGGGTATAAGGATGGTTTAAAAGGTTATAAACTTTGTAACCGAGAAACAAGGAAGGTTGTGTACATCCAAAATGTGGTATTTAGAGAGGTGAAAGATGTTATTAAACATGAATTCCTACCAAAGGAACTTGAGAAGATAGAGTTTGAGCTAAGGGAGAAAGAATCAGACTCTACAATAGAACAAGAATCAAAAGATGAAGAGCCACAAAATCCAGTTGTGAGAAGATCAGTTCAAGAAAGAAAATACTTAGAAAGGTATAGTCCATCCACTTTATGTTCAAAATTTTCATTATCTATTACTTATGGTGATCCCAAAACTATCACGGTGGCAATAGATTCAGAGGATAGAAAACTATGGAAAGAGGCCATGGTTGAGGAAACAACATCTTGGGAAAAAAATGAGGCTTGGGATCTCGTGGAGTTGCAAGTTGGAAGGAAACCCATTGGAATAAAATGGGTGTTTAAGAAGAAGATGAATGCACAAGGCAAGGTGGAGAAATACAAAGCTTGGTTGATAGAAAAGCATTATTCCCATGTGTCGGGAATTGATTTTGGTGATATTTTTTTCTCTTGTTGCCAAGGTAGCTTCTATTAGATTACTTTTATTTGTTGCTTCTGCTTTTGATTTTGAGGTAGAACAGATGGATGTGAAGACAATCTTCATGGGGATCTAGAAGAAGAAATATACATGAAGCAACCTGAAGGCTTTGCAATGAAGGGTAAGAAAGAACTGGTATGCACGTTAAAAAAAAATCTTTGTATGGGTTAAAACAATCCAAAGATGTGGTTTCAGGAATTTGATATAATATATATATTATATATTTCTATTTATATTATTAGATTACAGGGACTTTGGCTTCCTAGAAGCAAAGTGGATCACTAGGTGTATTTTTATAATGGTGACTGTGTTATTGATCTGATCTTATATGTGGATGATATGTTGCTGATTGGAAATGACAAAGAAATTATATAGGATTTGAATGTAGGTTTTAACCCCATATAGAAATTACCTACATACGAATTCTAAAACATAGAAAATAAACAATGCGAGATCATAACACATAAAACACATATACACAGAGATTTTCCCCTCGATCACAAAACTGGGACTACCAGCTTGATTTTTGATCATGTTCCTTTCAATATTACAATACATATTTATACATGTCAAAGCATCGAATACCATGGACTGAAAACCATCGTATCCAATACCATGGACCGAAAACCATCACATCTAATACCATGGACCGAAAACCATTGCGTCCAAAAAACATGTGCAAAAATCATGCACAAAACCATAGGTGGGTCCGCCCAACCTAACATAGGGTCCAAAAACAAAACTCCCCATAAAGTGGTGTTACAGGTAACCCTCAAACCCCCTATTAATTACGTGGAAAGAATATAACACAACCCAACATTCTCCCACTTGTTGTTTTCTTTCCATAGGGGGCCACAGGAGAGCTTAGTCATTTTCCCAGCCCTAAAATGCCCATTGTCTCTCTACACCAAGAAAACTTCTCAGAGCTCACAGATTTTGTCAATGCATCTGCACTATTCTTCAAAGTGTCCACCTTTACCAACAACACCTTTTTGTCTTCTATCATATCCCTCAAAAAGTGACTAAACATCAATTTACTTTGTCTTTGAATCATATGCAGGGTTCTTTGCCAAGAAAATTGCACTTTGGCTATCACAGTCTATCCTTATAGCTTCCTGTACTAACCCCATACTTGAACACAATCTCTGCAACCAAATTTCTTCCTTTCTTGCATGAGTGGCTGCCATGTATT
>APFE031009341.1:0-16315 GCA_000404065.3 Pinus taeda | reverse complement strand
ATCACGTCCAATACCATGGATCGAAAACCATCGCGTCCAAAAAACATGTGCGAAAATCATGCACAAAACCATAGTTGGGTCCGCCCAACCTAACATAGGGTCCAAAACCAAAATTTTCCAGGGCGCTGCCCTGGACCCCATAAAGTGGGGTTATGGGTAACCCTCAAACCCCCTATTAACTACATGGAAAGAATATAACACAACCCAACATTGAAGACCCAATTGTTGTCCAAATTCCACATGAAGGATCTTAGTGTTGCAAACTATATTTTGGGCATGAAAATTAAACGACGTTGGGAAAAGAGGAAGCTATGGTTAAACCAAAGTAAATATGTCGAGACAATACTGCAGAGGTTTAATATGCAGGGTATTAAACTGGTGAAGGTTCCTATTCTTGTAGGTGTAAAGTTATCTATTGAACAGTGTCCCAAGACACAAGAACAGGAAGAGGACATGTCCCATGAAAGTGCAATCGGTAGCATAATAGACATTGCACATGCAGTGGGAGTATTGAGCGGGTTTATATCAGAACTAGGGAATGAGCATTGGACAACAGTGAAGCGGGTTTTCTGGTATTTGTGTGGCACTAGTGATTATGGTATGTGCTACCAAGGAATACCAAGATTAGACAAAGTTTTTGACATTTGTGACTTTTTTGATACAGAGTGGGTTGGGGATCTAGATCAGAGAAGATCTACAAGTGGGTATGTGTTTAACATATTTGGAGGTGCAGTCAGTTGGATGAGAAAGAGACAGTTTGTAGTGGCATTTTCAACTATAGAGGCAGAATACATGGGGTTGCAAAGATTGTGTTCAAGTATGGGGTTCTTACAATGAGATATAAGGATAGACTGTGACAACCAAAGTGCAGTTTTCTTGGCAAATAAACCTGCTTATCATTGAAAGAAAAAGCAAATTGATGTACAATATCACTTTGTAAGGGATATGGTTGAGGACAAAAAGGTGTTGCTGGTAAAGGTGGACACTTTGAAGAATGTTGTAGATGCATTGAAAAAGTCTATGAGCACTGAGAAGTTTTCTTGGTGTAGAGAAACAATGGGCATTGTAGGGATGGACCAATGACTAAGATCTCCTCTGATCCCTTGTGTGGAAAAGAAAACAACAAGTGGGAGAACGTTGGGTGTGTGTTTTATTCTTTCCATGACTAGTCGCATGTACGAGGGGGTCACAAGGGGGGCATAGCCCCTTGTATGGGGAAATTATTTTGGACCCTATATTAGATGGGTAGACCTACCTATGGTTTTGTGCATGGGTTTTGCACATGGTTTTTGGCATGATGGGTTTTTGCCCATGGTATTTTGTAGATCTGGTCAAGGGAACTACGATTATGTTCTATTCCAAGGTTAATGGATTTGGGTTTATGAAGGCTTTTGCATGTATATATATGTATTATAACATTGAAAGGAACATAATGAAAAATAAATATGGTAGTCCTGGTTTTGGGATCCAGGCGAAAATCTATGTGTATTTGTTTTATATTCATGTCATTGTTTAGTTTATGTTTTCAGAATTCGTTTATAGGTAATTTGTGTACAAGGTTAAAACCTACAAGAAACCATAGTGGGGGTCCTAGTGGAATAGGTGGGTGGCCACCAATATCCACTTGGATTAGTCCTCCCCCCTTAGGAAGCAATGGTCCCTGTTGCATTGGGTGCCTCCATGAGATGGAGAAATTTTTGTTGAACTTGGTCCCTGGTGAGCCACTTACCTTGGTGTAGGAGTTGTTCATATTTGAAAACCTAATATAGTTGGATCTTTTGTTGGCGAGTGTTCTTGAACTGTGTCTCCATGATCCAATCGGTTGTGGCTTGTTCCATGTAGTCTGGATTTAACTCTATTGGTGTGAGTCATTCTGCAATGTTTGATGTGTCCAGTAATGGTGGAAAGTATGGTCAAAGGCAGTCCATATTGAACAGTAGGTGCACGCCAAGGAATGATGGAATGTTGAACTCAAAAGAATTGTCCCTTATAGACTTAGTGATGGTGTAAGGCCCATATCGGAGTGGGAAAAGAATGTGGTGGGGCCCAACGAGGCGCTCCTTCTACAAATGTAACCAAAATTTATCGCCCACTTAGAACTTGTGTGGCACCTGATGTTGATCATGTTGCTTCTTGTACTTACAATTGGATTTTTCCAATATGTCATGGACCTACTGGAAAATGCTCTGGATGTTCTCAATGAAGTTGTTAGCCCTGTCAGCTTCAGATTGGACATGGGCCGAAGTTTCTTGAGTAGCTACAAATGGTATGGCCACATCAATGGGACATAATGGTTGGAATCCCAAGCCCACCTAAAAGGGGTTGTGGATAGTTGAGCTATGGATAGCTCTGTTGTAGTTGCTTTGGACATAGGGGATAATTTCATCCCATGTGAGTAGGTGCTTCAAGTTGTACATGCACAAAATGTGTATGATCATCCTGTTGATAACCTATGTTTGGCCATTAGTTTGGGGGTGGAAAGATGTGGACTTGGTGAGCTTGGCATCCAAAATGACCAAATACTTAACCAAAATGTACTTAGGAACCTGTTGTCCTGATCTAAGATAATGGACTATGGGATCCCAAAGTGTAACCATACTTGTTCAAAGAAGATCTTAGTAGTGCCTTCTACTGTGATACTCTTCTTACAGGCCACCAAAATGGCCATCTTAGAGAATTTGTTGATAGCCATGAAAACACAGTTGTTTCCATGCTTAGTGGAAGGGAGGCCTGACATATAATCCATGGAGATGGATTCCCAAGGTTGACTAGGAGTAGGCAGAGAAGTATATAGGCCTTGCTTCTTGATGGTCGAGTTGGCAATGACACAAGAAGTATAGGATCTGATGTACTTCCCAACATATTTTCGAAGGTTCAACCAATAAAAATACTTATGCAACACTTCCACTATTTTCTCTACTCCAAAGTGTCTAACGACCCGATTGTAGTGTGCCTCACAAATCATATTGGCACGCTCGCGTGAAGGAACACAAAGGGCTCCCAAGTGACATAATAATTAATCCTAGAGGTGAAAATTTGGAACTTGCTTGCCTTCTAGGAGCATTTGGCTTGTGTTGTCAAATTTTGGATTGCTCTTGTATAGATGCAGCCACCCCGAAGTCTCATGCCCACACAATTCGAGCACAATGGTCAGTGCTATGATTAGCGATCAACTGAGGCAGTATGAAACATTATTGGTAATTCCATTCTTGTACTTAATGTTCAAATGGAACTGTTGCAAGTATGTCGACCATTTCTGATGGAAATCGTTTTAAAACTTCCCTTGTGTCTGTATGAACTATAGGGGTCAATGATCTGTGTGGGTGATATTTTCCTTCCCATAATGTAATGCTTCCATTATCAAAAGTCCTACCCAATGGAATACATCTCTTTGTCATAGGTGGGATACTATCAGATTGTTTTTGAAAGTGTCTTACTATGATATGACACTAGATTCCCCTACTTAGTAAGAACTGCACCAATAGCATAGTCGGAGGCATCTATCTCAATCTCAAATGGTTGTTATAGGTCTAGTAATGTGAGCACTAATGCAGAGAAAAGGAGATGTTTCAACTCGAAAAATTCCTTTTATTGGGATTCAAAACAAAAGATTTTTCTTTCGCTCTACCTTTGGTGACTTGACTCAAAGGCCAAGTGATATGAGAGAACCCTAACATGAACCTGCGGTAGAAATTTGCAAGACCGAGAAGTTGCGGAGCTTCATTAGAGTATTTGGGGCTGGCTAATCCTGAATGACTTGTATCCTGGCTAGGTCCACATGCAGACCCCGCTCATCAATGATGTACCCCAGATATTGAACCTGGGTCATACCAAAAGTGAATTTCTCCCAATTAGCACACAACTTTTGTTGTCGTAGAGTTTGGAGGACTTGTCGAATATGGTGGAGGTGCTCTTCCTAACTCTGGTTGAAGATCAAGATGTCATCCAAATACACCACCATTAATGAGTTGGTGAAGGGTCGCAAGATTTCATCCATCAACCTCATGAAGGTTACAGGGGAATTCTTCGACCTGAAGCGCATGACCAGCCATTCGAAAAGGCCCTCCTTGGATTTGAAGGCAATCTTCCACACATCGAAGGGTTTGATTGGTACCTAGTGATACCCAGACTTCAAGTCAATATTGCTGAAATATTTGGCCCCCTTGAGTTGGTGAAGAGGGTCATCAATCCATGGAATTAGATACCTATTTCAGACAATGATCTTGTTCAGCACCCAATAGTCAATACAGATTCTCCAGGTCCCATCCTTCTTCTATACCAACACGATCGAGCACCCACAGGGTGATGAACTTGGATTGATGTGCCCTTTTTTCAAAAACTCCTTAAGTTGCCTCTTGATTTCATCATTCTCCATAATAGAGCGTTGATAGATTAGTCCATTGGGAAGCGGAACACCTAGGGTCATATCAATGGAGTGTTTGACCTGACAATGCAAAGGTACCCCTATGGGTGAGGTGAAGATGTCCCTATACTCCTCCACGACCTTGTTCATCTATTGCTGCCATGTGGAGGAGCCATGTCTGAAGATCGTGGCCACAATCTTCTTCTTGCCATGAGGGTGAATCACAATGAAAACAAATTTCCCATTCTGGGAAATGATCTTACCGCATTTCTTCGCATTGATCAAAGAGATGGTGGTAAGTGGTGCTACCTCTGATATCCTGTACAATTTATTTCCCAAAGTAATAATAATAGTGTTGGGCCTAGACTCATACACAACATTTCGCTTCCACAAGTATGGTTGTCCTAATAATACATCACAAACATCAAGAAGAGGAGCATCACACAGTACCTCATTTGTAAAGGGCTTAATGTTATAGGGAAGGCGACATTATTGGCTGACATAGAGATCTCACCCTTGGTGAAGCCAGCCAATGGTGTACGATTTTGGGTGTGCTGTGGTCAGTAGGCCAACATGCTTTATGACCTTTGCTGAAATGAGGTTCTTTTGGCTCCCACTGTCCATAATGGACTGCAGCAGAAGACCCTTCACCCACATCTGGGAGCGGAAGAGGAGCTCCCCCTCCTCTGGATCTTCGAGCTCATTCTTCAAATCTTGGTGGTGGAAATAGTGGCACTAGGCTCCGCATCAATAATATTATTCCCTTTGTCATTGCCCTAGCCTGGTCATGATTGAGAGTCAGAAAATCCATCTGATTCGGAAGCCTTCAACTCGACCACCAGTCACTTCTTGGACTGACACTCACTTGTGTTATGAGTGGGCCACTTATGGAACTCACACCATTTCCTCGGGTCATTCTTTCTCTTTGTGGTGTTGTTATTTTGTTGCGAATTTGACGGGTTGTCCCGGGTCACTCCATGATCCAGTGGATCAAAATAATGCTCAAAATTGAAAGCATGCAACACAACTCGAAACCTATATGATTGGATATATCTCAGAAACCTGAATCCAATGCAACTCGTTTCACTCAAATATGACATTAGATGCTCCTAGAATCACGTTCTGATCAATTTGGGAAAAAACTAAAATTTTTTGAAAAAGAGTTGCAGGTACATCTAGTCAGCACTCTGTACCCTGACTGGGCCATGAATTGGCAAATGGATAGGTTCTTCATCAACTAATTGTTGGTCAACACTTGGCATCATTTTATTGGTTGAAGCATGGTTTGTTTTTATTGGTTAATGGTTGGTTTGGGTGGACCAATTAGGAGGAGCCACATGGGTCAATCCATGGCTGCCACGTGGCCTCCTAATGGCTAGTTAAAATTTTATGGAGGAGGAACAACACCTCGGCAAGGTTAAAAAATGAGACCATGTACTAATTAACCAAGGCCCACACCAATGCACTACATGTGTTACTTATTAACATAATATTGAATGGTTTTATTTAACGTTGGTTAATCATATGGAGAGTGGTCGAGCTAATTCCTGGCCCCTGAACACCCCTGCGCCACAGGGCCGTGGTTGGAAATCCAAGGGCTAGGGCCTATCCCAACCCTCATGACCTTCGCATATCCATATTCCCGCATCTCGGAGACTAGCGGTGGAAAAGGATACGGAAGATAGCCACAAGGGGCCAGCCCCAAGCCCTATGGGGCCTCATGTGACCAACAACACGCGCGGAAGAGGGGCCAACCCACAGTCACCTGTGCTGCATGGAACAAAGGGCGCATGCCAAATATGGGGGCCAAACATAGCCCAAAATCTTCATCACCCTATGTTGTCGAATGGTGCCACGTGACCAATAATTTTGGGACTACGGACTTAATGGCACCCTTAACGGTCCAATAAATTCACCCACTAAGAGGCAATTGTACTAGGTTTAGTGCATCGGTTCCTCATTTGTGGTTCTCGAGTGAGGTTGAGGCCGAATTTGATGATGGTTTGCAATAGAATTTGGGAAAATGAAGAAAAAAACATAAATTTCTTAGTTTTTGGCCAAATGAGGTGCAGAAAGAACCAAAATAGAGGCTTTTGACAATGTTGGATCCATTGGAGACATCAATTCTGATATTTGAGTTGTGTAAAGAATTTAAACACACTTTTGAGAATTTATAATGAAAGAGGCCCTGCATTGGAAGCTATACTAGGAGATGTAGCCCAAGAAAGGGGTGAACTCCTTTATCATGCTTTTTGTTATGTGTTTCAGATATGCTTATTTGTCTCTATTTGACTGTAAAATTTGGTTAAAATTTACTTGTGTATGTGTTTAGTAAATTGATCCTCTACCCAAATGACATATAAATTTAACTTGCAAATTGTCTAAAATCCTCAAGTTTACACATTCAGATCATTTTGGTATTAGAGCAATAGGTTTTTGTGAAGATTTGATTTGTTTACAAGTGTTTTTCTGATGCTTACAAGGTTGAAGCTCAAGAGAGGAGAAGGAGAATTGGTTGAACCAAGATCTCAAATTGTTTCAAGGAGAACAAACACTCGTCAAGCTTCAATAGTCATGGCACATGAAGAAGGTCTAGAAGAGATGTTTGAAGATGAGAAGAATTTGAGAAAATCATTCTTTGAAATGTTTGAAATGGTTAAGGTTCTTTATGAGGAGAGAAATTCCAAACTGTATGGAGAGAGTTCAAAATATCATGGAGGAAAAGCAGAGAAACCTACAAAAGGGGATGGAGGGAATGGTGAAAAACTACCACCTTCACCTCCATCATCATCATCCTCCTCTTCATCTTCACCCTCATCTTTTTCTACTGCTACTACCCTTTCAAAAACACCTCCAAGTTCCCCAAGGGGTCATGGTAAAACTCCTTTGCTTAATCTTGACATTAAGTTTGATTTTCCTATGTACAATGGATAGGTAAATTCATAGACATTAGATAATTGGATTCGTCAGATTGAAGTGTATTTTAGGATACAAAGAATCAAAGATGATGAAACCAAGATTCAACTTGTTTCTCTTATATTGGAAGGTGCATCACTAATTTGGTGGGAAGCCAAAACTCAATAGGACATGAAGAAACATGCTAAGGTTTTATACTCTTGGAATGATTTTTTGTTGTTGTAATAATAAGGCATTTTTATCCATTATCATACATGCAAAAGGCTATCATGGATTGGCAGAACTTTAGGCAAGCTAAAAGGAAAAATGTGAAACCTTATACTCTAAGATTTAGGAGAAGAGATTTGATTTTGGGTATATATTTGTCCTCCTAAGATACTTTTCTCAAATGCATTGGAGGATTGCATAGTTATTTGAGACATATAATTCTCATGTTTAACCCTACAAAACTAGATGAAGTTTGTGTTCAGGGAACTCATTTGGAGGCAAAAGGGAAAAATGTTTCTGAAGAAACTAGTGAGAGTTCCTTTGAGTTTGGAGAAAAAGGAAAGGGTAAGTTTAAAGGAAAAGGGAAGAATAATGCTACCATCAATATGGATAAATAAAACATCACATGTAAACACTGTTCCAAAGATGGCAATGATGAAAATCATTGCTGGAAACTTCATCCAAAAATGAGACCCAAAAAGTTGAAGAACAAGGAGAAGGAGAAGACACATGCAACTACAAAACATGACTTAGGTTTATATTTTAGAGATGAAACAAAGATCACAACCATGAGTTTGAAAGATAAGGACATTGCAAGCACTAGTTCTTCAAATTGTCTCAATGAAACTCAAGATGAAAAAATAAGAATAAAGTTTTTCCACATTAGAGTTATTTCAAAATGTACCGGGATAGATACATTGTTTGATAATGGTTCACAAGCAAATCTTATCTCAAAATACATTGTCAAGAAGTTGAATTTAGAAACCATTCCTCATCCTAAACCATACCATTTAGTTTGGGTATGTGAGAATGAAAAATTGTAGGTGACAAAGAAATGCATACTTAGATTTGCAATCACTGTAAACTTTCTATATGAGGTAGAGCTTGATGTAATTCCAATTGATATATGTGGTATTGTTTTGGGAAGCCCATATATATATATGATAGGAGAGCTATTTTTCATCGCCATGAGAAAAAAATGTCATTTGTTCAAGAATGGAATTGAGTATATTTTTAGATCACACAACAAGAAGTTGAATGCATCTCTTGTAAATGCGAGACAAATGAAGAGGATTGTTAATGCTAGTCAGGAATTTGCATTGTAAATGATCAAACATGAAGGTGTTGAAGAATCTAAAGCCTTTCAAGAATATGAATCAAGTTGGAAATATGATTTCATTGATGTTTCTAATTCATGTGATAAGATGTTTCAGGAGTCTAATATGTTTCCTCCCAAAAGAGGTAAACAAAATGAAGTAAATTTGTAGCAGCATGCATCATTGCTAAACATTGGTGTGAACAAGATGCCAGTGTTAGAGAGTGCATAGGTAAAAGAGAAAATGCAAAAGCAAATTGACAAAGAGGAAATTGGTTCCAGAAATTCTTCTTGTGGGTTTCATAATGTGATGGCTTTGAAAATGGATGGTGCATGGCGACAAAAATCACATTTCATCAAGAGTCGAGCAAAGTACAAGGCTAGACATGGTAAGAATTGTTGGGAGTGGGATCCCCCAAGGGCAGTTTTGGGGATAAAAGCCCATGTTTGAGTCAAATTTTGTAATAAAAATGTAAACACTCTGCATTTTGTGGTCACGGAGCGCGAAGGTGTCATGTGTCATAAAGGGTAGTCTGCCCTTAGTTTTTTAAAGTAAAGTCGGTTGTAAGAGATCTACCCATGGTCTGCGGACCATGGGTGTATAAAAAAGAGCTAAGCTCTAAGTAGTTTTAGAGATATACAATGATGAATTATGTAAAAGACTCGTAGCTCTGAAGCAAAAGGTCTAAGTCTTGGATCGTAGCGTAGGTAGAGGCTCTACAGCTGAGTGTGCAGAGGCCTAGGAAAGAAGTCCACAACTGAGTCCACGGACCCTTGCAGCTATGTGCATAGGGTGGACATAGTTGTAAACACTTGGAAGATATTAATAAAAGGAGATATTCTGCAATTTTTGTGCCTTTGTTTTTTTGATGCATCTTGATATGTTACGTATGAATTTCCTTTATTATGATTTTGATATGTGTGAATGAATGCAATTACATTGAATAACTGAATGCCTTTACGAATATCTGTTTACGTGGTGTTAACTATAAATTGGTCGATAAGATAAGTAAGTCACTTAGAGTAATTAGGGAATCTACATTGCAAACTGCCATAACAGCATGAAAGCACCTTAGCAGCAGGCTAGGGTTGCAGGTCGATCATACCCTTCCGCAGAGGTATTGAAGGACGGAATAGAGGGATCATCTTGCAAGCCCTAAAGCGAAGCAACCTATGCGAAGGCAGGGACAGAGAGAATCAAATGAAATCACAACCATCTTAGGGTGTGGAAACTTGGTTCCAACATCCCCCCATACTGCTTCGGGTGAGACTTTAGTCCGCTCTCTGCGGGCTAATGCCGAAAGGGCTAGTAGTTGTAAGGACTCTGGACACCACATATCTCCACAATGATATGATATTGTCCACTTTGGGCCTAGGCCCTCATGGATTTGCTTTTGGACTTACCCCAAAAGGCCTCATACCAATGGAGATATTTGTCCATCCTTATATACCCATGATCCTCCCCACTTCTAGTCAATGTGGGACTTTGGTCGTATACTCAACAATCCTCCCCTCGAACAAAGGACCATCGAGCCTCCCCTCAAACGATTATCCATCCGTCCACTCTCGACCAACCAGGTTACTCCGCTCCAATGCGTTGGAAGCGCATGCCTTACATGGAACACCACCTGCCTTGAGAGCTTGCTCTATCCCAGGTCAACTCCTCTTCACCGTGTTGGGACCAAGACATGTCCATGAAGAATCTGGAGCACGTCCATGAAGAATCCGGAGCACACCGCCTATTTAACCGAGCTCATCCACGGATCCCATCGTGATATCACCGGGGCCCACCACCTTCATTTCGACATTCCGAGGATTCATCCACTTGGTTAACTTCGGGGCATGGCTCTGATACCACTTGTAAGGACTCTGGACACCACATATCTCCACAATGATATGATATTGTCCACTTTGGGCCTAAGCCCTCATGGATTTGCTTTGGACTACCCCAAAAGGCCTCATACCAATGGAGATATTTGTCCATCCTTATATACCCATGATCCTCCCCACTTCTAGTCAATGTGGGACTTTGGTCATATACTCAATAGTAGTGTAGGGATCTGTTTGGCTAATTAACATTGAACTTGGGTCAGACCCCCTCAAGCCAACAAATGGTTCCATTGTCGGGACCGGAATCTGCATAAGAGATGTGTGATGTTGTATCACTAAAATACAACTAAGAAGGAGATCAGAGACTGGTTGGATAGAAATATCCACGAATTCGCGGAACAAGAGAACAAAAATCTGCGACTGACAAAGGAACAGTGGTTGGAAAGATACCTGTATATAGAGATCCACGAAATCTTTTTGTGCTCCTTCCCAATTGAGCTATACGAGTGGATCGCGAAGCGAGAAGATAACCAAGGAAGGTGGAACCTTGACGGTCCTATTGTTTGCACGCCGGAGCTAATATAGAAATTGGAAGCATCTAAGGACAAGATTGTCCGCGTTTTAAATCACTGGCTCGATCACATCATAGGGGGATTTGTGAATAAATTCTCAGTCGACACCTTAGTCAGCTATAGCGAGGCAGAGTGGTGCTTTTTCAAAGGACCGTGAGGTAAGTACGTGAAATCTTTGAATACCTAGATTAAAATTATATTGTGTGAAAAATGGGTTATGCAGCTACCTTGATGTTCGGAACTACGTGAAGAGAAAAAGCTTACAGGAACAAAGGGAGTAAGGGTCATGAATATAGCCCATTGATTTCACCTCTGCGAGGTGACGAGGAAGGGATAGTGAAGGTTTCTCCATGAAGTACTATTTAATTAATGAGATAAGGATCCCCGTGAATACCACCTCCACCCACACCACCTCCAACTTCACCACCATCACCTCCAACTTCACTCATACCACCTCCACCTCCACCACAGTTCAGTATGGCAAACTCAGTGAAGATGCCTTTGTTCAAAGGCTTGGGAAATGAGGACCCGAACCAATTCTAGTTTGTTAAGAAAGCTGTATGGGAAGCTCAAGTTGTTACAGATGATCATATAAAGAAGGCGACATTGGTTAGTGCTCTACAATATCGCGCTCTAACCTGGTATATCAATTACTTTAATGATAACCTGAATGCTGGAGTGGCAGACATCTAGACAACACCGAATAGAGAGTTCAGTAGGCCTAGATCTGAGGCGCAGTCGATTGTGAGATTCAAGGAGATCACAATGCAACCAGGCAAGATGCCTTGGGAACTAGATTAGTGGTTGAAGTGTATAATTTATGAAGCCAACATGAATTTTACAGACAGACAACATCACAAATGGTTTGTGGCTTCACTACTGCTACACTTAAGGGCTTCGTTGTCACAACAAAAAATAACAACTCAGACAGAGGCCTTGGAGATTGCAATGAGATTGCATGAAAATCTGATGCAAGATCAAGATCTAGGGGTTTAGCAGATCCATGTGCAATTGAAGAATTTGTTTCTTGAGATACAAAGTCTGAGGCAGGACAAAATGGTTCGACCTGAGGTGTGCGAGGAGGTATGGTGCTTGAAGTGCAAGAGTCAGGGACATGAAAAGGACCATTGCCTGGTGTTTGCAAACTATATTGCAGGAGGAGGATCGATTCCTTTAAGGCCAGAGGCTCAAGTAGGACTGAGCATGGGGCCTACATTATGCTGCACTATCTATTATGTAACAGGAAAACATGCAACGAATAACTGTCATCTGCTACAGAAATTTGTACAGACACCATAACAGTTGTTCTGCAACTTTTATAGGTCGATAGGGCATGATGGGCGTAATTGCGGGAGTTATGAATTGATGATGGATAGAACTCCCACCTATAGGGTTCAGGCATAAATGTGGCCCCTGACCAAAGTGCAGGGATGGCGTGAACATGACTACATGGGTGCGGACGAGGCTGGGGCGGAGGAGGACCTGGCAGAGGTCAAGGATAGTTGATTTGCTACAATTGCAGAGGTCCAGGACACTATGTCCGCAATTGCACTAACCCAACGTGTCTGTTGTGCAAGTATTGCACATTTTTTTATCATGAAATGGAAGACTGTCCTACACTAATAGCAAGGATACGTGACAGGGGGTCCTACCACCTTTGCTGACTCAAAACCTGCATATGATGAGGTCTGAGCCACGCGAAGAGGATCCAAATGTAAATATAGTGCTCAGGAGTTGAATTGCGAAGGGAGATGACAATGGGAAACAACCAGAACACTGTACATGGTTCCGCAAAGCTCTGATGAAGGAGACTAAGTTCGATTTGGAACACGTACATGAAACCTTCATGGAAGCCAAGAAGAGCTTCGTTGAGGCATCCACCTCAAGAAGAAGGGATAAGCTTGATTCGGAGATGGACCCCTCTATGCTCACAACTTTCCTGGAGACCTGTATGAAGTTACTGCGCGATAGTAAGGCTTTGAAAGGGTTACAAGAGCTCATCAATAGATGTACTGGAACTACGACGGATGACCCGCGTGTAGTACGAAATATTGGCAAGCATAAAACAAGGATGGATGGGAGATGAGACTGACTGCACAGATAGGAGAGTATGAAATGGATCAAGTTATTTTGGACCTGGGGTCAAATGCGAACGTCCTACCAAATTAGACTTGGGAATGGATGGGGAGACCCATGCTACAATGGTCTCTGATTCAGCTAAGGATGGGGAATCAACAAAAGATAATCCCCATGGGGCGACTGCAGGGGTCACTGTGGATATTGAAGGCGCGAGCATGCTCGCTGATTTTGAAGTAATAGAGATAGTGGATGACAAAAATACCTATCCTGCACTCCTGGGAATTGATTGGGCTATTGATATGAACGGGGTAATCAACCTAAAGAACTGAAAGATGATATTTGAGAAGAAATCATTGCATGTAATAGTACCCCTAGATCTGGCTGAAGGATCGTGCTATACTGAACCGGTCCACGATTATGAGAGTGATGACGATTTGGATTGTATCTATAAGATAACAACATGAGATCAAGATTGGGTGAATCCTACCACAGATGGATGAATTACATGGGATCATGAGAGTTCCTGCTCTTCGGACTCTGATGAAGAGTTAGAGCGCTGATAGAATTGGTTACATGAAGTGACTATGTTGGACTGCAACACGATGACCCGATCGCTATGATGTGTGTCTTCATAGGTAACAAATCTACCTACATATGATGGCTTGAATGAGGTAGATATATTTTTGGATGCATTTGAAAGGGAGGTACCCGAAAAGTAGTGCTTCCAAGCGTTGGACTGGGCATTGTGTGCTACGCCCACAAGATGGTGGGGTATGCATAAAGGAAGATTTGATGATTGGCGTGAATGTACGAGGATGATGAGAACATGATTTGGGAAGCCTAAGATATGAATGATAGACAAGTATGATGGGCAAGATGATCTACGCGTGCATTTGGCCAAATGGGCCTAGGCTTATGGAGAAAAGCCCAAACCTGAGTGGGTGCACTTGTTCTGTCATACCCTGGATGTTGTCCCGATGAATTGGTATGTAGAAACTAAGCTCCACCATGGTACCGATGAATGGGATGTTCTTCGTGAGGGCTTTGTGATGACATTCAATTTTGAAGATGGGTTTGACTATATTGATGAGGCGCTACAAGAAGTTAAAGTAGCTATCTTTCGGATACCACAAGATCCTTTAGAACTTATTCATCCTAAGTGGGCTACCCAGCTAAGTCACGCACTAGAATGTTATAATGTGACCGTTGAAGAAGAAGATTAGGATCCTCCAAAGGTTAACATTCCGGAAACAGAAGGTCACAGCGAAGTTAAGGGACCATAGATTGAGAACCCTGATATAACTACGTCGTTGAAAATGAAACAAGTAAACATTGGTATGGAGGCAGAACCCAAATTTGCGAAGATTGGAGACTATAGGGACAATGTGACAGTAGATAAGGTCACTGAATTTCCCCACGAATACCAAGATTTATTCCCTACCAAGTTCACAGATCTGAAGGGGATAATCAGGGACCTAGAAATGAAAAAGATTACGTTGAAGCCTGATGCGAAGCCATTTAAGCAAAGACCTTACCGTCTCAATCCGAAATATAAGGAGAAGGTCCGCTTGTAGAAATTCTATCTACAAATCTTGCTCCTTTGAGACCATGTAGAAAATCTAACTATAGATTAACCCGATAATGAAATATAACCAAAGAAAAATACTATAACCTACTTCTACTATCAATTTGCGAAAGCTTAAAGATCGAGCTGAACACATGATCCAAAATGGATCCAAAACACCCTCTAAGTCTTCAAAATAAAAAAACTATCGCATAAGGAAAAACCTTACAAAAGGCAGAAAACAGTATCAGGCCTAAAAAACATGAAGAAATAGTACAAATAGAGTTTATTGGAGGTCAAAGGAATGATGCACAGGGGTCATCGGATTTGGCCAATTAACAGTCCAGATCTAATTGGCATATCGCAATCGGCGGTGACATACGAAGGCTATTAGAGGCTACCACATAAATGTTGCGACAGTGATCAACATAGGTCAACGAGGACTGTCGCTCAAGCACGCAGATCAAAGGCCAGGTTAACTCGTAATATCGAGTCAGAAAAACACAAGGGAGTGCTTATCAATAACCCAAGGACTGTGCGATATGCGATTGCGATATAATCGCATTACAACATCACATCGGAGTAATACAAAGGAGCGGGGCCGATACAAAGGCAACTTGCGACAGCCAGACCCAATGGGGTTATGGGCGATATTTGATATATTTTGAGATCCGGAAAAGGCATTTTTCTATGTATTTCGCAGTTTCGTTAAATAAACGAAATATAAAAGGAATGAGCCTAATAGTGTTTTCCGAAATCTAGAAAAGGTCATGACTATTTATATGTTATTGTGGACAAGTTCAGAAAAATGTGTATTTTAATACCTTGTAACAAGTAGATTATAGTGGAACAAACAATGAAGTTGTTCTTTCAGCATGTCTTGGTTCATTTTGAGTTACCCACTTCCATTGTACCTGATCGAGATTTCCGATTTGTTGGGAAGTTTTGGTCAAGTCTGTGGGAATTTATGGACACTAGATTGAAGAAGAGCAGAACATTTCATCCACAAACAAATGCCCCTCTAGAGGGAAAAGGGAAATGGGAAAAGCCTTCTCCATCATCTTCTCCACCATCTCCTTCATCATCCTCATCTCCTAGCCCTAAGAAGAAAAAGAAGAAGACTTCTCTGATTAAATTAAATGTAAAAATTGATTTGCCAATTTATGATGGGGAATTAAATGCAGAAAATCTAGATAACTAGATTAGACAGATTGACGTATATTGTAGAGTGAAAAATATCGATTCAAAAAGGAGAAAGATTCATCTAGCTAGCCTTCACCTTGGAGGAACTGCTCTAGTGTGGCAGGAAGGCAGGACACAAGCTGATTTGAAGAAGCATGGTAAAATTCTTTCTACCTGGAGTGAATTTGTTTCTGCCATTAAAAAACAATTCTATCCACTAGCTTATATGCAGCAAGCAATGATGAGTTGGCAAACTCTTCGCCAATTAAAGGGGAAAAGTGTATAAAGCTATAACCAGGAATTTAGAAAAAGAGCTTTAACTCTAGGCATTTCTCTAGACTCACGTGAAACTTTGTTGAAGTATATAGGTGGTCTGCATAGCTATTTGAGGCACACCATTCTCATGTTTAACCCCACTAGCCTAGATGATGTATCAATTCAGGCTACACATCTAGAGGCTAGAGACAAGAATGTGAACCCAGAGATTGGGGGATCATCAAAACCCA
>APFE031009339.1:41816-71527 GCA_000404065.3 Pinus taeda | reverse complement strand
CCCGAAAAACTGCTAAAAATAGTAAGTTGTGCTACAATTAAGGAAACTGAAAAACTGAAAGAGACAGTTGTGGGGGTCCAAATGGGATAGGTGGGTGGCCACCAACATCCACCTGGATCATCTTAGGTCTTAGCGTAGGTAGAGGCTCTAAAGCTGAGTGCGCAGAGGCCTAGGGTGGAAATCCACAGCTGAGGGTGTGGACCCTTGCAGCTGTGTGCGCAGGGTGGATAGAGTTTCTATTAAACTGGAAGATATCAATAAAGAGAAGTATTATGCAATTACTGTGTATTTATTTCCTGTTAATGCATATGATTATATTGCATTTTGGGTTTAATTTACATTTATTTGATGTGCAAATATATGTGATTGTATCGGTTAGTTGAATGCAAGTAAGGATATCAGTTTACGTGGCGCCAACTATGGTTGATTAGTAAGATAAGTTAAACACTTGGGATAACTTGGGAACCTATAAAATACATTGTCTTAGCTGAGCGAAAGTACCTAGACCACGAGTTAGTTTTGCGTGAAGGTCAATCATACACCTTCACGGAGGTACTGAAGGGCAGAATAAAGGGTAGACTGACAAAGCCCTAAGGCTTAGTGACATGTACCAAAGTAGGGGCAGAGGGTATAAATCGACTTCATGACCATCTCAGGGTGCAGAAACTTGGTTCCAACATCCCCCCATACTTCTTTGAGTGAGACTTCGATCGGCGCTCCGTGGGCTGATGCCGAAAGGGCCAATAGTGTAGGGATTTGTTTGGCTAACTAACACTGAACTTGGGTCAGGGCCCACAAAGCCAACAAATGGTTCCATTGCAAAACTAGAATTTGCATGAGAGATGTGTGATGTTGTATCACTAGAATCCAACTAAGAAAGAGGTCAAAGACTGGCTGGATAGGAAAATCCATGAATTCACGGCGTAGGAGAACAGAAATCCACGACTGACAAAGGAATAGTGGCTAGACAGGTACCTGTATATAGAAATCCACAAGATCTTTTTCTGTTCCTTTCCAGTTGAGTTATACAGGTGGATCGCAAAGCTAGCAAATAGCCAAGGAAGGTGGAGGCTTGATGGTCCTATTGTCTGGACCCTGGAGGTAGTACAGAGACTGGAATCCTATAAGAATAAGATCACCCGCGCTATTGATCATTGATTCGATTGTATCATAGGAGGTTTGTGACAGAATTCGCGGTCGATACCTCAATCAGTTACTGCGAGGCGGAGCGATTCTTTTTCAAAGGTCCACGAGGTAAGTTCTTGAAGTATTTAAATACTTGTTTTAAGATGTTATTGTGTGAAAAATGGTTTATGCAGCTACCTTGATTGTTGGAGCTACGTGAAGTGGAAAGACTTACAGGAACAAAGAAAGAAAGGGTCCCGAAAATAGCCCACTGATTTTACCTCCTTTGAGTGACAAAGAGGGAGTAGCGCAAGATTCTCTACAAAATGAAGTTTAGTTGATAAAATGAGGGTTCCTGCAACTACCACGTCCACCCACACCACCTCCACCTTCACCACCATTTCCCCCTGTTGCCTCCACCACCACCACCTCCACCATAGTTTAACATGGCGAATTCAGTGAAGTTGCCTTTGTTTAAGGGCTTGTGAAATGAGGACCCGAACTAGTTCTGGTTCGTTGTAAAAGCTGTATGGGAAGCCCAGGACATCACGGACGATCACATGAAGAAGACAACGTTGGTTAGTTCTTTACAGGATCGTGTGCTAACTTGGTACATCAAGTACTCTATTGATAACCCAAACACTGGGTTGGCAGAGATCCAAACCACACTGAATAAAGAGTTTAGTAGGCCTAAATCCGAGGCATAATCGATTGTGGGGTTCAAGGAAATTGTGATGAAACTAGGTGAGACACCTTGGGAATTGGATCAGAGATTGAAGTGTAAAATATGCAAAGCTAATATGAACTTAATAGATGGACAACATTGTGAGTGGTTTGTGGCTTCGCTCCTGCCTCACCTAAGGGTTGCACTATCACAATAGAAGATTACAACTCAGGCATAGGCCTTAGAGATTGCAATAAGACTACATGAAACACCGATGCAAGATCCGAATATGGGGGTTCAATAGATCAATTCACAGTTGCAAAATCTTTGCCTCGAAATGCAAAGTTTGAAGTAGGACAAAATAGTTTGATTATAGGCACACGAAGAGATATGGTGCCTGAAATGTAAAGGTCAAGGGCATAACAAAGACCACTACTCAGTCTTTGCGAACTATATTGGAGGAGGAGGACTGATGCCTTTGAGGCCAGAAGCCCAGGCAAGACTGAGTGTGGGGCCTGGGTTGTGGTGTGCTATATGTTAGGTAGCAGGGAAACATACGACTGATAACTCTCATTTGCTGCAGAAGTTTGTACAAACATCACAACAACTGTTCTGGAAATTCTGCAAGTCGATAGGGCATGATGAGCGTAACTGCCTAAGTTATGAATTGATGATGGATAGAACACCCACCTATAGAGTTCAGGAAGAAACGCGGCCTCCTGACTAGAGCGCTAGGATGGCACGAATAGACTTTTAGGAGCACGGACGAAGCCAAGGTAGAGGAGGACCTGGCAGAGGTCGGGGACAACTGATCTGTTACAATTGTGGAGGACCAGGACACTATGCCCACGAATGCACTAACCCAACGTGTCCGTTGTGAAAATATTGTACTCAGTTTGATCATGAGACGGAGGAATGTCCTACACTGATAGCTAGGATACGCGACAAAGGGGTGCTACCACCACAACTGACTCAGAACATGCAGATGATGAGGGCTGAGCCTTGCAAAGAGGAGCTGAATGTCAATATAGTTCTCTGAAGTGGAATTGCAACGGGCGATAATATGGGGAAATAACCTGAAGACAGTGCATGGGTTCACAAAGCTCCGGCGAAGGAGGATGAATTTGATTTGGATCACACACGTGAAACATTCATGGAAGCAAAAGAAAGCTTTGCTGAGGCCTCTACCTCAGGGAGCTGGGATAAGCTTGTTTAGGAGATGGACCCTACTATGCTTATGACCTTTCTAGAGACCTGCATGAAGGTGCTGCATGTTAGCAAGTTTGTGAAGGGGTTACAGGAAGTTATAAATAGATGTGCCGGAAATGCTCCGGGTGAACCGCGCGTGGTACGGAAGACTAGTAAGCATAAGGCAAGCATAGGGTGTGAGATGAGACTCACCACGCAGATAGGAGAATATGAAATGGATCAGGCTATTTTGGATTTGGGGTCAGACGCGAACGCTTTGCCGAAGTAGACTTGGGAGCGGATGGGGAGAACTGTGCCGCAATGGTCTCCGATTCAGTTAAGGATGGAAAATCAGCAGAAGATCGTCCCCATGGGACGACTGCAAGGACTAACTGTAGATATTGAAGGCGCAAGCGCATTGGTTGATTTTGAAGTAAAAGAAATTGTGGATGACAACAACCCCTACCCTGCGCTCCTTGGCATTTATTGGGCTACTGACATGAACAGGGTAATCAACCTAAAGAAGCAAAATATGATATTTGAAAAGAAATCACTTCATGTAATAGTACCCCTACATCTTGCTGAAGGATCGCACTATACAGAACCAGTTCGTGATTATGAAAGCGATGATGATTTGGATTGCATATATAAGGTAACAGCATGAGACCAAGATTGGGTGAATTCGACAATGGATGGAAGAATTACATGGGATCGCGAGAGTTCCTGCAACTCATACTTGGACGAAGAATTAGAGCACTGGCAGAATCGGCTACATAAGTAACCATGCTGAGTTGTAACAAGATGACTTGGTCACTACACTGTGTGTCATTAGAGGTAAGAAATCTACCCGCTTATGATGGCTTGAATGATGTGGATGTGTTTTTGGATGCATTTGCGAGGGAAGTACCAAAGAAGCAGTGCTTCCAAGCTTTGGACTTGGCACTTCGCGCTACGCTTGCGAGATGGTGGGGTACGTACAAGGGTAGTTTTGATGATTGGCACGAGTGTAGGAGGATGATGAGAACATGCTTCGGGAAGCTGAAGGTACGAATGACAGACAAGTATGATGGGAAGGATGATCCACGTGCACACTTGGCCAAATGGGCTAAGGCCTATGGAGCAAAGCCCTAACCTGAATGGGTGCACTTGTTCTGTCACACCTTGGATGTCATCCTGATGAACTAGTACTTAGAGACAGATCTCTGCCATGTCACAGCCGAATGGGATATTCTACGTGAAGGGTTCATAATGACGTTCAACTTTGAAGATGGGTTTGACTGTATTGATGAAGCGCTACAAGAATTTAAAGCAACAATCTTTAGGATACTACAGGATCCTTTGGATCTTGTTCAACCCGATTGGACTACTCAGTTCAGCCACGCACTAGAATTCTATAAGGTGACTGCTGAAGAAGAAGATGAGGACCCATGAAAGATTAATATCACTGAAACTAAGGGTCACCGCGAAGTCGAGGGACTACAGATCAAGAATCCTGATATAAACATGCCACTGAAAAACAAAACAGATAAATATTGGTATGGAGGCGAAGCCCAAGTTCATGAAGGTTGGGGATTACTGGGATGACACAATGGTAGATAAGGTTTATGAATTGCTCCATGAATACTAGGATTTGTACCCTACCAAGTTTACAATGTTAAAGGGGATAATAAGAGACTTGGGGGTTACGAAGATCACATTAAAACCTGATGTGAAGCCGGTTAAGCAAAGTCCTTACCGTCTCAACCCTAAGTATAAGGAGAAGTTCTACTTAGAGTTAGATAAGATGCTCGTGGCAAGCATCATTGAGCTCGTAGAAGAATTTGATTGGGTAAGCCCAATGGTGGTGGAGAAAAAGAAGCAGAAGGATGAAATAAGGATATGCGTAGATCTCAGGAAGTTGAATGACGCTTGCATGCATGATCCTTTCCCAACTCCATTCACTGATGAGGTATTGGATAATATAGGTGGCCAAAAAGCGTACTCCTTCACTAATGGGTGTTCTAGGTACCATCATATCAAAATCGTGCCTAAAGATAGAAGCAAGGCAACCTTCACGACTGAATGGGGATGTTTTCAGTACACTGCAATGCCTTTTAGATTAAAGAATGCGCCTGCGATTTTTTCGCGTGTAGTCATTGCTGCATTCATAAGTTTATGGAGGTGTGCTTTGATGACTGGACTGTGTTTGGGTTGGTAAAACACCATGTGGCAATTTTGCGCTTAATGCTAGATACTTGTCGAAGGTACTAGATTGCGCTCAATCTGAAGAAATGTTTTTTTGTGTTCCTTTTGGGACTCTTCTAGGTCATGTGGTTTGTAGATAGGGACTGATGGTAGATCCCATGAAGATCACAGTGATACTTAACTTGGAGGCACCAAGGAGTGTGAAACAGCTATGCACAACCTTGGGACATATTGGGTACTATAGGTAGTTTATCAAGAGCTACGCCCAGATCACAATGCCTATGGAGAAGTTGTTGAAAAAGGATGTCACATTCTGTTGGAACTAGGACTATTAGAAAACCTTGGATGTATTAAAAGGAAAAATGGTCACTGCGTCAATTTTAGTCTTCCCGGATTGGAAGAAGGAGTTTCATGTACATGTAGACGTGTCATGTATAGCACCAGGAGTAGTACAGACATCGGTCGGCGGAGGAGAATTGTACCATCCTATAGCGTTTGCAAGAAGGAGGTTATCCAAGGTTGAGAAGAACTATTCCACCACTGAGAATGAAGGATTAGCCATGGTATATGTGCTCTAGAAGTTTAGACACTATTTGCTGGGTGGATATTTTAAGATGTATACGGATCATTCTGCGTTGAAATACCTAGTTAATAAGCCTATTTTGGCGGGGGGGGGGGGGGGGGGGAGAACCTATAGGTGGTTGTTATTATTCCAAGAGTATGATTTTGAAGTTATTGTGAAACTTGGATGATTGAACGTGGGACTAGACCATCTGTCGCGCATCGAAATGGGGGAAGAGCCCACTAATTTGGAGGAGGGATTGCCTGACGCGCAGTTCTTTGTAGCGCGTGTTGCAGATGGTCACTTTGAAGACATCATACACTTCCTAACAATAGGAACTACCTTGGAAGGCTACACCACCCAACAAAAAAAGAAGTTAGTGGTGTGTGCGACAGAATTTTCTATCATATTTGGACATCTGTACAAAATGGGGTCTGATGAAGTATTACGACGATATGTACCGGAGTTTGAAAGGAGCAGTATCCTCACAGACGCTCATTGGGGTGCTACGGGAGGGCATTACGTAGGAAATATGACCGCACAGATGATTCTACACGCAGGGTTGTGGTGGCCAACCCTCCATCAGGATTCAAAAGCTTACTGCAAGGCGTGTGATGTGTGTCAAAGGACTGGCAGAGCGTCGCGGAGAGATGAGCTGCCTCTGAACCCACAAATGACGTTACGACCTTTCAAGGAATGGGCAATAGATTTTGTGGGACCCATTCATCCCCAAGGGAAGAAGACAAGAGCATGGTACAATATCACTGTGACTGAGTATTTAACTTGATGGGTGGAGGCATAGCCTGTGAATGACTGCACAAATGAGACCACCGTGAAGTTTCTCTTTGAGTATGTACTGACGCAATTTGGGTGTCCAAATATTTTGATGAGTGATCATGGTACACACTTTCTGAATGAAACGATCAACACGTTGATGGAGGAATTTTAGGTATATCACCAGGAAAGCATGCCTAATCACCCACAACCTAATGGGACGGTGGAAGAATTCAAAGGTACTGGAGAATGCACTAACCAAGGTTTGCAATGCTCAACAAAGTGATTGGGACCTGCGCATACCCGCCGTACTATGGGCCTATCGAACGACATGCAAAAATTTGACTAGACAGAAACCCTTTAGGCTTGTATATGGCGTTGAAGCAATGATGCCCATGGAATACATTGTGCCTAGTCTGCAAATAGCGACACTCACAGGTATGATGAATTATGGAGCCTTGGAAAAGAGGCTCGTGCAGCTTGCTAATCTTGAGGGAGAAATATTTCTGGTTGGATTTCACCAACAGGTCCAAAAGCAGCGCGAAAAAGCATGGCATGATCGACAAATTAAGCTATGCACCTTTAAGGTAAATGATCTAGTTTTGTTATATGACAACAAGTTTGACAATTTTCCAGGGAAATTCAAAATCCACTAGCTAGGGCCCTATGTCATTAAGGACATTACCAACGGTTGAGTAGTTCAGTTGGTTAAATTGAAAGGAGATCCCTTCCTAGGAAAGGTGAATGGCAGTTGATTGAATCCATACACCTGTGATCCATCCAGGTGACTATATGAAGGTAGCATAGTCTTAGCACTCTAGGCAGCTGAAAGGAGGCGTGAGACTATAAACTGCACTACCCGGGTTGGTGAACTACGTGATGGGAGGATTGTACGGAACAAGGAAATTTCACAAGGTTCGCGAAGTGCGAAGAGAGCTGTGCTACTTGGGGAAAAATCACACAGGTCAAATAGAAAGTGATCATTAAAGTCACTGTTCATGATTTGATGATAAGAATGTGGCCAAATGGAGCGGGCCACTAACATTTAAGACAAAATTTATGGGTAAGATCCTTGGAAATCTACCACCAATCCGAATTAATGAACCGAATGTGGGGGAAACAGTCGGATTTGAATTCAATATGGCCTATAAATTACAAGTAGAGGCCCAACAAAAACCACTTGGCATTTTGAACAATGAGTTGGTGAGCTCTCAGACATGCATGACCCTCACATTCTTCGAAGAATTGCTTGATTTACGAGTGTTTGATTGATTTCCAGAGTCCAACCACAATTTCATCCGTGATTTTATCCTAGGATCTGAAGTTATGGACGCCAAAGCAGTGACAACTGATGGGGTTGTGCTGGAGGTTATTATGGAGGCAGAGGGAGCTGCTCCAGAGGTTGCAGAGGTACTAGCTAAATTTCCCAAGTCACCACAGACGCCTAGACCAAAGCCTACCCTGACCAAGGAGAGTGCCCAGGATAAGAAGGGAAAGCAGGCTACGATATCGGTGCACGCGTCGCCTAGAAGAAACCCATCGAAGGACAAGCCCATTGCACAAGAAAAAGGAAAAGCTATTAAATTGGAGTCAGAGGAAGAAGAGATTGAGTACATCCTGATGGATGATTAGGATTTGGGGGTGGAAGTGGAGGAAGTTGAAGTCGAGGGTTCTGAGCCTATCACTAAGCTACCCGAATACATCCCTCCATGTAAGGGCAAGAGCAAGGTGCCAAACGACATTGACGAAAGCAAGGTCGCCTTGCACATACCTATGCTACTAGACGAGATTGTATTTGAAGAACCACGCTCAGGGTGGGTTTCGCTGTTGAAACTGGAAGATTAGTACTTAGCTAACATTGAGAAGTTCTTGCACTTGGTGACAAAACAACTAATGCAATGTGTTGTTCACACAACCACTGGCATGACTACATTGGAACTGTGAAAGTGGCTCATGGGAGTCAACAAGGCAGGCCTGCTCAACCTGCTATGGGTGCCGCACTACAAGCGCACACCCATTACAATATTAGTCATTAAGCAGCTGCTATGCTTGGTGCACGATGGGTGTCTATGGCTGGAGGAGCCGATACCCATCACCGACAGGTTGATCCATAGGATCACACAGCTGCCCTATACAGGGGAAAATCCGGCCATGATGTTTGGTGGAAAAGGTGGTGAACAGGCCCTCAGGGAGGCCATGAAGGAGAAATTTAAGCTCGTGAAGAAGCCGCAAGGCTATGCCATCTCGAGTATCTGTGATCCTTTGGTCAAGGTGGCCACACAACTTTTGGCAGGAAAAGTCATGAGGAAGTGTCGCACAAATGAAGTGCCGGCACAAGTCGTCGCTCTAGCGGCCCAATGTGCTGAAGGAGTCTAGTTTAATTGGGAGTGCTATCTTTGTGGTGATTCCCTTGCGAAATCCTGCGAGGTACAAGAGTTCAGCAAGACCTTCCACTATGTGAGGCTCTTGCTGTCCATTGTGTTGGTAGCCTGGGAGCTACCAAAAAATAGTCAATTCCCCTCGATCGCGCAGGACTTGCTAGAAGCAGCGAAGTACACTTCGCTATGGGCGACCAAGGATGCTCAGTGCATCAAGGATAGCAAGATCTTCTGGATCTTGATGGAAATGAGATACGTGTGGCTATCAATCACAAACCGCGATTGTCACCTACTGTGTTTGCCAAACTACAAGAGTATGGGGAGTTCAAGGCATACTTTCAATGCATATCAATCAGGGCACAGAAGGACCCTGAGCAGATGGCATGACTTGCATTACTTGGCAATGGATGATGCGATTGATGTAGTTTTTGATCATTGGGTGATAGAGTGGCGCACTACCTCAGACTTGGTAGTGGGGTCGAGCAAGTCCGCTGCACAGCGGAAAAAGGAGGAGGCCAAGCTCAAGATGGTGTAGTTGGCCGAGAAGAGGAAGAAGGAGGCTGCTGCCAAGGCCTAGGCAGAGTGCAATGCCACCCAGCAGGTGAAAAAGTAGAAAAGCAAAATATTGAATGGCTCTGACAAAGGTGTGAGGTCGCCTTCACCAGAAATAGAGGAAGAAACGGATGAGAAAACAAAGCAGTAAGGAGCGAACCTATAGATGGCGTCGTACCACATTAGACATCTAAGAGAAAAAGAAAAAGTGGGGCCATGGAAGAAATCCAGGGCTAGTAAAATGTCACTAGACCCAATCACCCTAACAGGGGGAGACTTGAATGAAATTGGAGACAAGGTGCGAGATTTCACTACAGAGGTACTACAACAGTTCGAGTAGCAACAACAATAAATATTGGGGGCCATTCAAATGGGTCTAGATGAGCTGTAGATCCACGCATCATAGGCTGGCATGATGTCCACTAGCCTCACTATCAGTACTATAGAATCTGCCGAGATGTTGCGTCCAAAGGACTCCCGAGCGATAGTGCTGCCAGATGGAGCACTGACCACAGAAAACAAATTTGTCAGGTCCACTGTCAGTGCCCTCAAGGGATTGAGGTTGAACTTGGCACTGCTTACTAGTGAGGTGCTCCATCTACTATAGGATGGAGTGATCGCGGAGCTAAGGGCCCGCAAACAACGCGCTTTGCAGGTAATCAGTGAGCAAAAGATTAATAATGTACAGATGACCCTGCAGCAAGACACCCCCTCACTTCCATGGTGGAACTTACCAACACAAATATGCGCATGATTAAGGTTGTGAGGGAAACCTTCCAAATGGTCCCAGAGTTGGCCATTCCCAAGGGAGAATTGGTTGAAGTGCGCGTTCGAAAGCTTGCTACAGGGGTGCATGACGCTTGCACAGAGTTGGCTAAGGTTTAGTTGGAGTTGAACCTACAGATTGTAGATTTAGTTGAAGGCCTAACCTTCAACTCTGCTGGAAGTAAAGGAGCAGTGTGCAAGCACTGTCATAGAGGCGATAGTGGCGGTAGATAGTGCAGTAGCAAACTTCACATGGATTTTTGAACAATCGTTTGAGGTCCTAACAAGTCCGTAGGAGAATCCTAATGTACATCGGTTGGAGACAAAGGTGCAAGAACTGCAAAAATGCTATGACAATGTAAAAGGTACAACGTGCACCATCGCTCTCACTCAAAGATTGGAAAAGCTACAGGAGGCCAAAACATTGAAGGAACAAGTCGATGCAGCACAACAAAAACAGGCAGTGCTGAAGGCGCACATGCAACCTTGGTTGGATGAAGCTTATTCGGTCACAACCTCCATTGAAGGCAATCTTGCTAATCTACAAGTGACTCAGCAAGCGCTTCAAGATGACAGTTCAGAACCAACGATAGAGCAGTTGGTTGAAGAAGTGAAGCAGGCGGCCGCATAACGCACCATTGAGGTTGCCATCATACAGGTCGAGCTGGGAGGTCTTCGCGCCAAGATCTCTGTGCCCGCAGAGTGACTCGAGGATGAGTCACCATGTTTGTGTTGGGGGCCTGTTGGGAATGGTTTTCCCCCAAGGGCATTTTTGGGGCTAAAAGCCCATGTTTTGGGACAATTTTGTGATAAAATTATAAATTCTCTGCATTTTGTGGTCGTGGAGTGTGAAGGTGTCAAGAGTCATAAAGGGTTGTCCACCCTTATTTTGTAAAGTGTAAGGTCGGCTATAAAGATCCATCCATGGTCCACAGACCATGGGATTGTATAAACATGAGCTAAGTAAGTAAGCTCTAGGTAGTTAAGTAAGGAAGAAAGTAGTGAAGTACAGTAGAGAAGTCTAAGTGTTCTTAGGTCTAGGTGTAGGTAGAGGCTCTGTAGTTGAGTGCGCAGAGGCCTAGGGTGGAAGGCCGCAGCTAAGTGCGCAGACCCCTACAACTGTGTGCGTAGGGAAGATAGAGTCTTTATTAAACTGGAAGATATCAATAAAGAGAAGTATTCTGCAATTACTGTGTATTTAGTTCCTATTAATGCATCTGATTATATTGTGTTTTGGGTTTAATTTACAATGTTTATATGATGAGAGAACATATGTAGTTGTATCAATTAATTGAATGCAAGTAAGGATATCATTTTACGCGGCGCCAACTGTGATTGATTAGTAAGATAAGTTAAACACTTGCGATAACTTGGGAACCTATACAATACATTGTCTTAGCTGCGTGAAATTACTTGGACCACGGGTTAGGGTTGCGCGAAGGTCAATCATACACCTTCACGGAGGTACTGAAGGGAAGAATAAAGGGTAGACTGAAAAAGCCCTAAGGCTTAGCGACATGTGCGAAAGTAGGGGCAGAGGGTATAAACCAACATCACGAACATCTTAGGGTGCAGAAACTTGGTTCCAGCATCCCCCCATACTGCTTCAGGTGAGAATTTGGTTTGCACTCCATGTGCTGATGCCGAAAGGGCCAATAGTGTAGGGATTTTTTTGGCTAACTAACGTTGAACATGGGCTAGGGTCCACAAAGCCAACAATCATTACCTTGCTACAAGAGCCCATAGTACACAGTAGTAGGATGGATCAATGACGGTTGATGCAGTCGGATATCAGAGTGATGGAGACACAGGCTAGCAGTAGTCAGATATTGGAGAGTGCAGAGTAGAGTTGATAGCAATGTAGATGGCGTAGAGGCAGAGTTAGCAGAAGCACAAAGTTTTCATTCGACAGAGGCAAATTTAGTAGCAGTCATAGACTTTGGTGGCAGATGCATCATACTGATTAAGGTTGGATGTTTTTTTTAGTTTCAAGAGTTTTTTGTAGCTACAACACTAGAGAGAAGTGTTGCATGCAAAAAATTAAAAAGGTTGAGGATCGGGACAAAGTTGAATTCCTTTCTTGTTGAGAGGGAGTGTTGAAAATAACAATAAGAAATGCTAAAAATAACATCTAGAAATTCCAATTTAATTTGTCCTTGAATTAAATTGTAATTGTTTTCTCATAGCAACTTGTATAGTTAACTAAGCTAAGTTGACTTAGTTAGCTTAGGAAATTTGAGTTGGAAGTCTATCTGGAGTCCTGTAAGTGTGATCCCTAAGTTTTAGGGGTCCAAATTGAGTTTATTGAAGTTCTAATTAGATATCTCAGTCTAACTGAGTTATAGTCAGTTAAACTAGTTATAATTGTTGGAGGAACTAGTAGAGGTCTAGTAGTGAGTTGGTGCACCAATGCATCCTCAGTGCTACACCATCTGACTAAATATTCACTCATAGATAACTCATGCATGACAGTTCAGAGGAAGACCCTGTTGATATTAGAGTGTAGGGACAATGTACTATCAGTTGTATAATTTTTTGAGTTGTACAGATGATGCATGCAATCAGTTGAGGACCAAGTTTTGGATTGCACAATTATGGAAGAAGGATTTCCTCATTAAATAAAGGTTGATTCTCTCAATATTTGCACAAGGAAGTAAGGGATTGGAAGATATCATAATAGGCTATGTGTTGGCTTGATATAGCTTGTGAGCAAAGAGTTAGATTATACTTGTATAGAGTTGTTCAGGAGGAGAAAGCACTATATTTTATTCTTAGGTCTTCTAATTAATGAAACATAGATAGTTGAGGTTTTGAATAGTTTATTTCCCCAAATAAATATTGTGTTATGTGCCACTGATATTCTTCCTCATTCCGATTATTTTTTCATCGATCATTATTGGTTTCCACTGTAAAGAGTAGAGTAGATTCTTGTCTTACGTTTTAGTGTATCACATAAGCTCTTGAATCTACAGAAAAATATACATTTAAACTGCTAAAAAATCAAAATTAATGTCTCCAATGGATCAAAGAGTTTCAAAAACCCCCATCTAGGTTCTTTCTGCACCTCATTTGGCCAAAAATTGAGAAAGTTATGTCTATTACAAGTTTTCTGTGGCTAGTCTTCCTACAATTCGACCCAAATCTGGCTTGAGTGCCCCCAACCCAGAATAGACATACAAATATGGCCTACAATCCCACTTGAAGGGAAAAAATATAGGACCGTTAATTTGGCCATTAATCCCCCAGTTCCGAAAAATTAGGGTCACATGGGCGCATATGAACGCATAGGGGGGCAAGATTATGGGGCCTAACTCCACCATCTGTTTAGCCCCTTCAATAAGGCTGTGCTCATGGTCGCATTGGTTCTTGATGACCTGGGGCTAGCCCCCTTATCTATGTGCACTCCTGATTCTATGGATTATTATGTGGCCTTGGGCTGTCCTCCTTGGGTAGGCCCCCTCCACATTATCACCTCTAATTCTTGTTGGCTCTGTCGATAATGTCTTGGGTGCGGTGGTTGTGGGCTAGGATAAGGCCTAGTCCCTTGGCTCCTCCACCTGTAGTCCCGTAGGTGCTTGGGTGGCTAGGGGCTAGGGCTTAGCCTGATCCCCTCCCCCAATGGTTCTCTTTTTAAAACTTAAATAGAACCCCTCCACCACATCTATTAAGAAACATAATGTGGCTCATTGGTTGAGGCCTATTTTGTGTGCTACCAGGTTGCGGGTTTGACCCCCATGGTTGCTCGAACTCCAAACAAATTTTTAAAATAACCTCCAGAGGCCACGTGGAAACCCTCAGTTGACCCACGTGGCCCTCCACTACTCGCTCCCTTCACCGAGTCAACAATAATGTAATAAAAAATTGGAGCAATAGGAGAAACTAGAAAAATTTCTAAATATTAGAAATTTGTTTTTTTTACCAATCTGGTGAGGCCATGTGGAAACTTGTCGCTAGCCCAAATTTTCCAGCCACCTGTTCTTTTTGCCAAATTTTACCTATTTAGCAATTGGATCATAACATGATATCAAGAGCATACAATATCAGTTTTGAGTGAAGCAAACTGCATTGGATTCAAATCACTAAGATCTATCCATTAATTTAGGTTTCGATCTCTATCACACTTTTATTTTTGAGCACTAAATTGCTCCTCTATATCACTCCTCCCCATTGGAAGCTTTTAGACCCAAAAAAGCTCATTTTCAGTGACCAATTAGATGAGGGTACAATTCCCTCACCCTTCCAACCTCAATCCATTTGATTTTGTTTGTTTTTGTCACTTTGAGCTCTTCATGAATGTACTTCATTTTTGAAGTCTTTGTCTTTCTGTCAAAGATAGGATCTTGCTGCAATTATTCAAGATGTTTAGATGAGAAAACTTTTGCTAAGTAAATCTGAACATTCTCTCCTCAATCTTCAATCAAATGAAACATATTCAATTTCAAATTCACTTCACCTTGAATACTGTTGTCATAATGATGCTTAACATGTCTAGCCTTGCACTTGACTCGACTCTTTACCAAATGTGATCACCATCGCTATGCACCATCCTTCTTCAAAGCCAAAACATTATGAAACCCACAAGAATATGTTTTGGGACCAATGTCCTCTTTTTCAAATAGCCTTTGCATTTTCTTTTTTACCTCTACGTGCTTTAACACTGGCATCTTGTTCATACCAATGTTCAACAATGAAGCATCCTGCTTCAATTGCACTTCATTTTGTTTACCTCTTTTAGGAGGAAACTTGTTAGACCCCTGAAACATCTTATAACATGAATTAGAAACCTCAATGAAATTATATTTTAAACTTGATTCATATCCTTGAAATGCTTTAGGTTCCTCAACATCTTTGTGCTTGAACATTAACAATGCAAAATTCTAATGGGCAATAATATTTCTCTTCATTTGTCCAACATTCATAAGAGAAAATCAATTTCTTGTTATGCACTCTAATAATCTACTCAATCCCATTCTTGAACAAATGATATTTATTCTCATGGCGATGAAAAATATCTCTCCTATCATAAATATATGGAATTCCTAAAACAATACCACATATATCAAGCAGAACTACATCAAGTTCAACCTCATCAAGAAAGTTTGCAATGATTGAAAATCTAAGTCTGCATTTCTTTATCACTTGCAATTTTGCATTCTCACATACCCAACCTAAAGGATAAGGTTTAGGATGAGGAATGGTTTCTAAATTCAAGTTCTTGACAATTTCTTCTCAGATAAGATTTGCTTGTGAACCACTATCAAACAATGTATCTATCTTGGTATGTTTTGAAATGACTCTAATGTGGAAAATCTCTATTCTTGTTTTTTCATATTGAGTATCATTGAGACAATTTGAAGAACTAGTACTTGTAATGTCATTTCCTTTCAAACCCACGGCTGTGATCTTTGTTTCATCCACATAATCATAAAATTCTGCCAGCCTGTATGGAATCTCTCTTTAACAACCTAAATCTTGTTGTGTAGTTGCAACAACTTGTCTTTCTCCTTGTTATTAAACTTTTTGGGTCTCATTTTAGGATGGAGTTTCCAATAGTGATCTTCATCATTCCCTTCTTTAGAACAATGTTTACATGTGATATTTTCTCCTTCTTTCTTAACTGCAACATTCTTTTTATCTTTGCCTTTAAATTTCCCTTTTCCTTTTTATCCATACTTGAGTGACTTCTCACTAGTTTCTTTAGAAATGTTTTTCCCTCTTGCCTCTAAATGAATTGCTTGTACAAAAACTTCATCTAGTTTTGTGGGGTTAAACTTGAGAATGGTATGTCTCATGTAACTATGCAATCCTCTAATATATTTGAGAAAAGTATCTTGAGAGGACAAATCTATACCCAAAATCAAAGATATTTTCCTAAATTATTGAGCATAAGATTGCACATTTTCCCCCTTAGCTTGGCTAAAGTTTTGCCAATCCATAATAGCTTTCGGCATGTATGCTAATGGATAAAATTGCATTCTTATTACAACAACAAAATCATTCCAAGAAGATAAAACGTTGCCATGTTTCTTCATGTCCTCTTGAGTTTTGGCTTCCCACCAAATAAGTGTTGCACCTTCCAATCTAAGAGAAGCAAGCAAAATTTTGGTTTCATCATCTTTTATTTTTTGTATCGTGCAATGCACTTCAATATGATGAATCCAATTATCTAATTTCTCAATATCTACCTCCCCATTATATGTAGGAAATTCAAACTTAATATCAAGCTTTAGAAAAGGAGTTTTACCATGTCCTTTTGGAGAATTTGAAGGTGTTTGTGAAAGGGTAGAAGAATTAGAAGATGAGGATGAAGATGAGGATGAGGATGATGAAGGTGAAGGTGGTGGTTTGTAACCATTCCCTCCATTCCCTTTTGGAGGCTTGTCTCCTTTTCCTCCATCTCCTTTTGGAGGTTTTGAGATCTCTCCATACATCCTTGTATTTATCTCTTCATAAAGAACCTTTACCATTTCATACATCTCAAAGAATGATTTTCTGAAAGTTATTTTATCTTCAAACATCCCTTCAGGACCTTCTTCATGTTCCATGACTATTGAAGCTTGAGGTGTTTTTGTTCTCCTTGAAACAATTTGAGATCTTGGCTCCAAAAGTTCTCCTTGTCCTCTTTTAAGCTTCAACCTTGTAAGCATAAGAAAAACAATTGCATACAAATCAAAGCTTCACAATAATCTATCCCCTGATACCAAAATGATTTGAATTTGTAAACTTGAAGATTTTTAACAATTTGCAAGTGCAAATTATATGTGTTTTGGGTAGGGGATCAATTTACTAAACACATAAAACAAGTGAATTTAACCACAATTTACAGACAAACAAAGACAAATAACCATATCTGAAACACATAAACAAAACATGATAAAGGAGTTCACCCCTCTTCTAGGCTACATCTCTTGGTCCAACTTCAAATGCAGGGCCTCTTTCTTTAAGTGCTCAAAAGTGTGTTTAAATAGATTTACAATGCTCAAAAAGTAAAAATTATGTCTCAAATAGATCCATCACTATCAAAAACCCCCATCTGGGTTCTTTCTATGCCTCATTTGGCCAAAAATTGAGAAACTTATGCTTGTTACAAGTTTTTCCCAGATTATATGGCTAGTCATCCTACAATTTGACCCAAATTTGGATTGAGCACCCCAAACCCATAATCGGTGCACAAAAATGGCCTACAATACCGCTCGATGGGTGAAAATGTAGGACCGTTAATTCGTCCATTAAGCCCCTAGTTCCGAAAAAATAGGGTCACATGGGCGCATATGACCATATAGGGAGTTGAGATTCTAGGGCCTAACTCTGCCATCTTTTTAGCCCCTCCAATAAGGATATGATCCTGGTTGCATTGGTTCATAATGACATGGGGTTGGCCCCCTTATCTGCATGCACTCCCAATTTTATGACATGTTATGTGGCCTTGGGGCTGGCCCCCTTGGGTAGGTCCCCTCCACATTGTTGCATCCAGTTCTTTTCTAGCCCCGTTGGTAATGGATTGAGTGTGGTGGTTGTCGGTTGGGATAAGGCCTAGCCCCTTGGCCCCTCCACCTATGGTCCCATGGGTGTTGGGGTGGCCACGGGCTAGGGCATAGCCCAACCCCCTCCCCCAATGATGCTCTTTGTAAAACTCAAATAGAACCCCTCTACCATATCTATCAAGAAACATAATGTCGCATATTAGTTGAGGTCTGTTGTTGTGTGTTTCCAGGTTGCAAGTTCAACCCCAGTGGTTTCTTGACCTCCAAACAAATTTTTAAGCCAACCTCTAGAGGCCACGTGGCAACCCTCATTTGGCCCATGTAGTCCTCCACTATTAGCTCCCTTACCCAATCAACAACATAATAATAAAAAAATCGAGCCATAGGAGAAATTAGAAAAAATTGTGAATATTAGAGATTTGATTTTTTTTTACCAATCTACCGAGGCCATGTGGCAACTTACCACTAGCCCAAATTGTCCAGTCACCTATCCTTTAGCCAAATTTTACTTGTTTAGCAATTCGATCAGAACACAATATCGAGAGCATACAATATTGGTTTTGAGTCAAACGAATTGTGTTGGATTCAAATCATCGAGATCTATCCATTCATTTAGATTTCAAGCTTTGTCACACACATTAAATTTTGAGCAGTAAATTGATCCCCTAGATAGCTAAGTCACTAGGCCACTAAGATACATAACATAACTTACCTATGACTTGTACTAATTTTCAATAGTTCGATATCCTGATCTCTTGACAACATGAAGTGCATCTAGCGAATATCCCAACATATATCACCCAATTTCTTAAAAGTCAATAAATCATACTTATTTGATGGGAGTTTCTCTATTAGTTAATAATTATTATCAAAATATGTTAGTATTAGGTGTTTGCATTGTTGGTTTTTTGATGCGTTAACCAACAACTCATCTCCTGACATCTAATAGCCTCGAGCAATTCCCTCCACATGTTATCCATCAACTATTTTTTTGTTAATTAGGTCAGTAAGCCACCAAGCCCCCAACCACCTTGAATTGTTATAGATAAAGTTGTTCCTTGGGTCCCCTAGACATCAAACCACTAAGAGAACTCAGAGATCCTCCTAGAAGAATTAAGTTTTATCTGGTAAGTGGGCCTTATACCTAATCCATTTCACAAATAATCTCTCAATAACAACTCTTGTTAGGCCATGTGACCAGAGATTGAGGTGAAGGGCACCCACACCCAAATTTCTAAACTTCCACTAAGCAACCCCAAAAATTCAAAGGGTCATCCCTAAAATTCTAAAACTTTTGCTAAGCTCTCACGTTGGTTTCACAAGACTGAAACAAACTCTAATAGGGTAGAAAAAATTCCCAGACACTTTGAAGGTTCAAATATCCACGATAACCTATGAAGGTACTTCAAAACACTACTCATACCTAACTATTTCTTTGACAAAAGTCAAATAGGTGGTCCATGGAAAAATCCAAAACTTTACCCAATGGAGTGATGTTTATCTCACTCCTTTAGGGCTACAACATCACACTATCAACTCCAAGCTCTTATAAATAGAGGGGTCAGCACTTTGGCTTACCTTCGAAGGAAACAAAGAATCCCAACACTGAATAATTCTCAAGTCTTCTCATTTCCAATAGGGATACAAACAAAATTTTTCCATCCCACAACTAGCTTGGAGAAGACCATTCACATCTCTAAAAGGGCCACACAAGCCTACTTCAAGTAATTCAAAAACTTCCACCATTCAAGAGTTCTTCAATGAATTCTTTATCACTTTCCTTCTTATGTATGAAGAATATTTTCTATAAGTCCTCCCTTTCTAATTAAATATTTAACTATGAATACCAAATATTTATCATATGTATCATATTTTAATGATTACTTCTACATACAACATTCTATAATAAATGAATTTATGGCTAGAAGCCAAACAAAATTACTGATTGTTTCAACTCATCATTACAATATTTCTTAATAATCGAGTATAACAACAATCATGAAACATGGAACAATAATTTCATTTCATTAATAGAGAAATATATACACTTATTTGTTTCACTTAAGCTTGTTGGAAACTAAAGAACAAATGGAGAGCCACTCTCCACCAAACTATAGGATTAGATACACTACAATAGTTCTTGTAGTTGATCAACCCCAAGATAGATTCGATGTCTTGAGAGGAAGTCTCACTCAGGGTTCAACAAGATTTAATTCAAGATAGAGAACATGAATTTTCTTAATCCCTTTTTTACATATATTCAAGAAACTTCCTCAACAACTCCATCCAACCCTCTAGCTTAGATCGATGACTTCATCACTGACCTCCCTAATGAATCAACTAGTCGAAAACTTTGCGCGGGTTCTTGTGTCTTAGAAGGATTTTTGTGTTTCCTTTTTCTCAAAGTCAGAATCTTAGAATACACACATGGTTATGGATTCCTTTCACAGGTTACTTAGATTGACACACATGACACTTTGCAAGTTGCATGCCACACAATCTCTACCCACTTACATTCCACTTCTTAGATCCTCTCCTACATGCACACCACCATTTTATTTTCTAACTCCACACACTCTACTAGTATGAGAGTTAAAGCCCCTTCCTTGAGTTATCTGGTCAATTTTAATTCTCCCAATTGAGTATGTATCCCATACCTTTGGAGCAGTTCGGCACCACTGCTAGTCCTTCTCATTATTGTTGGAAGTTGGGTAGTTCAACTACCATGTCATAGATTAGAACATTTAAGTAAGGTAATATATGAAACTTCCGCAAATCCCCCTAAAATATTCCTCTTCTAGGCATCAGGATCTATGTTGGATGCTTTTTCTTTAGCTTTAGCAATATATCAAATAAGGATGAATATTTATATCAATTGCAATCTAGAAAAACATTTAGTCTTCCCAACATTATTAGTCTTAATTACATATTACAAAATTTTGGGGTTAAAAAGGGTGTCACTAGGCTTAACCTTAAAGTTTACCATTCACAAAATACTCATGCAAGAGAAAGTTGATAATCAAAGGCACCTTCATTTTAACAAAATTAAATTTGATCTCATCTTAGAGGATTGAAATAGGGACTTAAACCTCTCAATTTATCAAGACAACATCAAATACCTCTATCATAATTTTATTGCAGTCCTCTTTGCTTCCATTAACAAGTTCTCTATCATGGTGTCATGTAAAAATAATAATATATCAACCAATCCTTGGTATGATAATGATTTTAAGGTTACTAGAGAAGTAATTAGGGGTGCTTCGATTGAATCTTTAACTTTTGATAAGACAAATATGTACAAAACCCTTATTAAAAGAAAGAAAATGTATTATATAAATAGAAAGCAAGAGTATTTGATGCACCTATCCAAATTAGACCCTAGGAAGTTTCGGAGTAAAATTCTAATTCATAAAACTAAAGATAATAACATGACTTCCTTAAAGAACTAGAGTTCCTATATTATAAATATTTATGAATACACTAACGCTATGGAGACCATGTTGAATGTTCATATAGAGGGTTAAGCAACTCGTAATTAGGAAAATAAAGGACATTTAAGACTACCAAGCTAAAATTTTAAAGCAGGGGGGCCTATCCTCATCCCTCACATACACAAGCTCTTCAATTTGGTAGTGAAACAAGGATTCCCTAAGTTTCGGACACAATGTGTTATTGCACCTATATTTAAAAGTGGGGATAAAAGCATTCTCTATAATCATATGACCATTATGAATATCACTATTTTATATAATCTGTAGGGAATTATTTTGGAGAGCAACATTAGCCAATGGATGGAAATCCATGACAAAAGAGCTAAAGGAAAAACCAGGTTTAGGAGATATCATTTAATTATGGACCACCTTTTTACTCTCAAGATCATTATGAAAGAGTGTTGCAATAATAAAACCAATATCCTTTTTGGTCATTAACTTAAAAAAGGATTATGACACTATCCGCAAGAAAAGATAAAGGTTCCTCTTAAGTTGAGGGTTGCTATGACAAGGTTGTATGAGAATGTTATTGCTAAGTTAGAACCATTAAGGGTTGGTTGGAAGATATTAACTGCAATATCAGACTCAAGCAAGGGTGTCCCTCGTCCCCTACCCTTTTTGGCATATACATTGATAAGTTAGAAGAGTGTTTGGAAGAAGCGGGTTGTGTCGGCCCTAATCTCACTAATATAGTCATCATTGTTCTTATTTATGATGACGATATTATTATTTTGGTTAGGAGTCCTTATAATCTTGGCAAGCAATTCAAAATCATCCAAGATTTTTGTTCAAATATGGGTATGACTATCATATTGATAAAACAAAAGTTACTAACAAAACAAGTCATGATAATTAAATCTAGAAAGATCACATATGATGCTTGACAACAACAACTTGGAGATAATTTCTTTATACAAATATCTTGTAATTGACATCCATCACAAACTCAATTGGGATTATAACATTGAGAAAAAGATAAATAGAGGATAGAAGGTTTATTACGGACTTGAAAACAAATGTAAGTCAAAAGATCATTGGATGTGGGATAAAAAAAATCCTCTTCCAGACACTTGTCACCATTGTTATTTTATATTCATGTGAGATTTAGGGATGCAAGATCTCCAGAGGGTCATGGAAGAAGGTAGAATATATCCAAAATCAGTTTATGATCTATAATCTAAATATTAATGAAACTCACCATCTCCTATGCTCCTCATTAAAGAAAACTCCCCACACGGCCAACCCCCCCCTCCGCCCCCAAATAAAAGCATGACTATGACTAGGTATCTTATGTATGAGAAGAGGTTAACAACATGGAAGACAAAAGGTTTCCTAAAATCACTTCTAACTTTAAGAAAAACCACCTTCGAGTCAAGTTGGGAGGACACAAGGATGCCCACTCTTGGCTAGACCATTGGGGGATAAAGGAGGAGATCATTTTGTAGAATAAGGATAATGTTAAAAATATTATTACATCAAAAATTTAAAGAGAAATTGTGGGGTGAAAAAGAGTTAGGGAAAAAATATTATAATATTAAGAAGATGATCAATCTAAATTTCGAATGTCAAAAGTATCTCTTTATCTTGACTAGTGCAAAGAAGAAAAGAAGTGTTGCTAAAATAAGAACCAATTCTCATGATCTTCATAGTGAAAATGAGTGTTGGTGAATTCTCAAAATACCATGTGATGAAAGAGTTTGTCACCTTTGCGACACTAAGATGGTTGAAGATGAAAAACACTCTTAGATTATCTAGCTTATATTAAGATTGAATCTAAATTTTAAAATATTTGTCACACTATTGACATTCTTGATCTTTTAACTCAACAAAACTATAGAGATTTTGGAAAAAATCTCTTAATATTTTTCGAGCATAAAAATAAAATTTTAATTAATTTCTTACCTTCTTAAAATCCAATAAACCATAATTAATTTTTAATAGAAATAAATCAACACAAATATTAATTGATTATTATAAAATAATTTATTTTCTCTACACTTAATTTATTTTAAATATAAAATTTTATTTATTTATTTACTTAATAGTATATTTAATTTATTTATTTCCTTAATAATATTTCTTTTCCCACCCATTTAGGGTGAATTTACTTTATTTTTTGTTAGTCAATTTACTTTAATTTTTTTTTTTCTTACGAAACAAGTTGGTAAACCACAATTCTTTAAAGAAAAATCACATAATCAAAGTTTTAATCATTTAACTGTGAACATAACCCTTACCTAATTTGACAAATTTTGATGTAAAAGGATATATTTTTCCACTAATTAACTTATTTCTAGAAAACACCTTTACCATACTTTATTTTTCCAAATTACATTCTTCAAATAAAATAGAGCATAGGGATAAGTAGTCAAAGATACTTTGGAATCTAGTGGAAAAGGAGTGTAAGATCCAAGACTCAAAAGCATCCATAAAATAATCTTTGCTTAAAAAAGTCATTGAGTATTTGAATAATGGCCACGATGCCACATATAATGCTTGTGTATCACGTCAGGTTACACGTAGCACCCTGGCACTATCGTGCGTGGAACGCTATGTTACACGTGGCACAAAGGCCCAAGCAAAGTTGCCTTCCCTACTTAACACACAAGGAATGGTTGGATACCAAATTGTAACAACTTGTTAGGTTCGAATTATATGACGTGGACTCATAAGGAACCTAACGATTCTATTTTGAGAATGGCATTATACCAACTCGTTGTTGACTAATGGTCCTAAAATCAATAAATTTTAAAATAAGAAAAATCTCAATTTTATGTATTTCAGTGTTAGTTTTCAATGACATTGTTTGAAAGCGAGATTTTTTTTTGAAAATTTTAGGTTTTTTATTATTTAATTCGTATAGAATTTTATAAGGATTTATTGAAATTTGTGTAAAAGTTTATAGAAATTTATTGAAATTACAAATTTGACCAGCAAATTTTTCCAAATCAAAATGTTTTAATTTTTTTGAAAATAATAACCACAAATTTTAACTAAAAATTCAAAAAATTTCAATATTAAACAACTCCATTTTTAAACCTGACATTCAAAAGCATTTTTTTATTTAAAAAATTCCCACATAAAAAGCACAAAATAATGCATTTTATTAACAATAATTAATCCTATTAAATATGATAAAATTATTTATAAAAATATATTTTGGTGCAAAAATTTCTTTGAGTAGACGTCAACGTCCACCGGAAAAGCAAATTCCATGGTAAATTCAAAGGCGTGATAAACGCTAGCCAAATTATTTTTTTATTGACATTTTTGCCTTTTTAAATTATTTAACTTTAACACTCTAATTCTTATATCAAAATTTTACTTTCATTGATTTATAAACACAATTTAAATTTTTTTGATAAACATAAATATAACTGTAATATAATTATTATATTATCTATTTTTATTATAATTTTTTAATTCATTTTATTGAAAATTCAATAATATTCATTAAATTAGAAATTTGAATTATATAATTTATATATATTATATAATTTTTAAAATGATTTATATTACAATGTCGCCTCTAATTATACCACCTAATTTCCAATCCAAAAACTTAATTAAATATATCAATCTCACCCATAATTATGTCATCCAAATTCCAATTAAAAATACCCCAATATAAAAATTTAGCTAACAATTATAGCATCCAAAATTCCAGTTAAAAAAGAACCGCTCCAAAAATAGTTAGACAACGCCATTTATAATCAGTTAGAGAAGGATACACAAAAATCGATAGAATTACGCCGAGGTTACTTAAGCAGCGCGCAATTTAGACCCGACGCTGATTGGCAGCAAGCATCTTCTTTGCCTTGCATGCCTCGCTTTGATCTTTTTCACTTTTTTATGCGCAATCCTCGCACATGTGCCGAAGAAGAAGAAACTGTTATGGAGTCACCTGAAGTTGTAGCTGGAGGAAAACAGCTGTGGCAGTCTGACAAGAATATTGGTGCTGTCAAAGATCCAGAAATAATGTCCAGGAAAGGCAGAAATACTAAGGAAACATTAAAATACAATGATTTCCCTGAGTACAAATTATTAGAGGAATCAGATGGATCGGTCTCTGTCAGAATTAGCGACAGATCTTATTCTGGGCTACATATTCTTAGACTTCTTGCCTTTATGCTTTTCACCATTGCTGCTGCAACAGTCGTCCGCGTGATCTTCCAAGGTAAGTTATTAACTTCTTATGCAAAGCAATTCTTGAATATTGAACCGTATACTGTAACAAGTACTCAATACATGTCAGAAGCTAAACTGAAATTCCTGGTTAATTCTTGGGAGGTAGCCAGAAATCAGTTATTAGTTCACTATAATAAAGTTTGGGTCAGGGGCTCAATTTGGGGGCGTAGATTCTTGATGTATGTACATCATTTTTGGGCAGTTTTGATTAACTGGGGCGTTTATTAAAGATGAACAGCAGTTGAACATCTTCTTGAATTGCTGCTTTCTTCTTGGTTTTGCAGTTACATTATACAGGGTTAAGAGTGAGACAAGGTTAACTGGTTTTCCTCTGTTTTTATATGGAAGTCTGCAAGAAAGTTTAATGGAGAAAGAACCGGACGATTATACAGTACAGGCAGGAATTAGAGAGAACTATGCCCTAATGGAAGACCCAAGCGTGAAGCAAACCCATGGGATTTCTTTCATTCAAGACATCGTTCTTCTTCCAGAAGAAATCCTTTTCTTAGTTCGCCTGCCTTCTGCAGATTCCAAACTGATATCCCACAAATCATTACTCAGCTGTTCATTCTCGCCAGAAATCAATACAACAGTTAATGGCATCGATTATTTGCAATTTGGGTCTTCCACTCAATCACGAGCTGCAGTTAGATGCCAGCCACCCCCACCAGACACCCACTGGTCTGCAACATCAGTTGCCCTGGTGGGCTCCTCTAATTATAGCTCAGATTTACCAGACATCATCACAGCTAAATTGGGTTCTATTGATTATTTCAGCCCCATCAAATGGGATTATATGGTATATGAGAGTTTTGCTACAGACGAGGATATTGTTCTATTTGCCAAAGGGATTAACAATAGACAGGGACTCAACATTGAGCCCAAATATCTACGCTGCATATTCAATAATACCATTGAAACTAGGGTCACACTCTCTGCACAAGAAATTTTTAGATGTGAGCATCCCAGTGAACCAGTTCGTTATGACCTCATTGGCTCGAAAATCACTCTTGGAATTCGTGGGAAATCAATCCCTTCAGTTGCTTATTATGAAATTCCACCAACTTATGATTTAAACAAAACAGATCATGATGCAGAGAAAATGAATCTATGTGCCTGCACCATGGTGTTCAACGTTGCAAAATACATAAGAGAATGGGTTATCTACCATTCCCATCTGGGTGTAAAACACTTCTTTCTGTATGATAACAACAGTGAAGACAACCTGGAAGAAACTCTTGCAGGGTTATCATCAGAAAAATACATGATAAAAAAGCATCCATGGCCATGGGCCAAGACACAGGAATCTGGATTCTCACACTGTGCTCTCATGGCTAAAGACAAGTGCCAATGGATGATGTACACAGACGTGGATGAATTTGTATTCTCTCCTTCATGGCTGAAGCAACTCAAACCCAAAGCCAATCTGGAGTACCCATTAATGAATTCTACATCAGAAGCAGCTTTGTGGCAATTAGTTACAAATCTCAGTACAGTGCGTAAACGAGGGGCTGCAATGATAGGGCAAATCTCTTTGAGATGCAGAAACTTTGGGCCTTCGGGCCTCAATGAACACCCTCAGAAAGGGGTTACTCAAGGGTACACTTGCAGGGAAAAGCAGGAGAAGCGCTACAAATCCATACTACTTCTAGAGGCTGCTTCTCCTTCGTTACTCAATGTAATACATCGCTTTCAGCTGAAGAAGAGATACAGAACAGTGTATCTGAATGCCTCCAAGGCTGTGATCAATCACTACAAATACCAGGCTTGGAGTGAGTTCAAGGCTAAGTTTCGGAGGAGGGTGTCTGCCTATGTTGTGGATTGGAAGGATTCTAGGAATCCCGGGTCCCAAGATCGAACTCCAGGACTTGGTAACAGGGCCATCAAACCCCATGGATGGGAGAATATGTTCTGCGAGGTGAATGACACTGCATTGAAAGAATATGCAGAGAGAGTATTTTCTCTGAATGAAGAAGAAGAAACAGGCTACAGCCTAGAATGGCAGTGAATGGTAAATGTAATGCAGTGGTGCAATTTTTTATGTATAGATATCTCGATTCTTTGTAAATTTGATTACATCTGAGCATTTTGTATGTACAGATATCTCGATTCTTTGTATATTTGAGTTATTGAATCAATAAAGAATGGCGGATTTTGGAAGTTGGGTGTTCCTGCATCTCGGAATATATAGATCTGTATCTTTCAGATGAGAAACTTAGATGTAAAGGAAAAGGCATTTATTAGTTGGAATTTAACAAGTTGTTGGATGATTGTTGTGGCAGAATTCAATTTTAAATCACCTGTAAAGCCGAACATCACAATTATTTATTACTGTCAATTTTGAATCATTCGTAAAGCCGAACATCACAATTATTTCTTACTGGTGAACAGTACTTGGAATTTGGAAGAACATGTGGTTACGTGATCAAAATTCTAAGCATCTCCTCTTTTTAAGTTCTAGATCCATTTTAATTGGGTACTAAATCCACTTTTAAATTCGAGTTAATCTTTTAAATCTATCTTAATCGATGTTTCAGACTTTTAATACAGATTTGCGAGCTGATTATAGAACGGTCTAGCATGGTTGATATAAATTTTTAATTACAATTCTATATATTTTAAGTAAGATTGTAAATATTGAATCACAACGGTCTAGAATGGTTGATATAATTTTTTAATTACAATTCCATATATTTTAATTAAGATTGTAAATATTGAATCACATTAATGTAGAAAAAGAGTTTCACATATATATTAAAGGGAAACTATCGTACTTAGGCTTAAACCTATATAAGGGAAACAATCGTACTTTAGGCTTAAACCTATATAAGTGGTTTATTCTGGTGGTGAGGTTACGAATGCAAGTTTTTTATTTTTATTTATTTTTAATTATTAATTGAGTAAGTTAGGGTTGAAATATGTATATACAATCATGTGAGATTTTGTAATGTTCTCTGAGATCCTTTTTATGCCATCTTCAACTTCATTACATGAAATTTGATATTTTTTTATTTGCGGAAATTAAATTTCACACAAAATATTGATTTATATTTTATAAGGACAGACATATAATTGATATTAAAAAAAATGTGATGAGAAATACTTGTGTTGATCATTATCCTGGTGTTAAATGTGAGCAAAAATACCCTATGAAAAGTTGAATTTTTATACGTCAATAAGCCACACGATTGTCAATCAAATTAGTTAATAGTGAAAGCGATTATTTGATACAAGACTCTACTTTGCCCTTCCCTTCTCCAATATTGAGGTTTTTCACTCCCTAATTGTCACTTTTGAAAAACACATGAAATTGTGAATTTTGAAAATATATGAATTGGCCACTTGAGTGGTTTGTGAAGAGGTTTCAAGAATTCTAGATGTTTCTAGGCAACTTGCTAAATGAGTTTAAATTTTGTGTGATTTTTTTGATAGGTAGTTTGTGAGTTTATGGTTATTATTATAATTTATAATGTTATATATTCAAAAGGGTAAAAGTATAGAGATGGGTTATATTTGTTTGGTGAAAGAGGGTGTGTTTCGGTGGAAAAATGGTGGCTAAAAAGTAGCTTGATCAAGGGTTAAAAACAAACCCTCGATGGAGCTATAATACTCCATTTTTTTATTAAATACCACTCCCTAGCAAGCCATTTGCATAGACTGCATGTAATTTCAAAGCTCAACAGAGACCAAGTGTGTGACGATAGCTCTACTAAGAGTATTTGAGCTTGATTAAGCAATTGAAGTATGGAGCTCAACAGAGACCAAGTGTGTGACTATAGCTCTACTAAGAGTATTTGAGCTTGATCGAGCAATTGAAGTAGAAGTATGGAGCAGAGAATCAATCTCGCCAACAAACCCAGTCCCACCAACAAACCCAGTCCCAGAGACTCAAACAAGGTAGATATTCTATCTTTTTCATCTTTCTTAATTAATTTTTTTGTTTTTGCAAAATTAAACAAATTAATTAAAAAAATGTACAAAAACCATGAAAACTAATTAATTTACAAAAAAACAAAACAAAAACCATGAAAACCACAACAAAGACCCTTCAAAAGAACTTAGAAAGTCACAAAACCAACCAAGAAAACCACAAAAAAAAAACCTTCCAAAACAACTTAGAAAACCACAAAACCAACTTAAAAAACTATTAAAAAAAAACCTTTTAAACAACCTAGAAAACACTTCGAAACCACCAAAAAGACTATAATCTAGGTTGTCATTTTTTTCTTTCTTACAATATTTTGTTTATTAAATACATATTTTCTAATTTTGAATGGTAAAAATATTTTTTTCTAATTATTTTAGCTTTTAAATATTTTCTTTGGGAATTTGTGAAATAATTTTTCAATTATTTTT
>APFE031009339.1:22644-40914 GCA_000404065.3 Pinus taeda | reverse complement strand
TATATAATTTAACATATATACACCACATCATATCTTTTTTTTGTATATTAGTCTAATTCTATTATAGTACAAAAAACTTCAAAAAATTACAACGAGGCATGCCTTAGATATCACCACCATATAAAGATGGATTTTGCACATTGTTACCCATATCCAGCCAGGCATTTGTCATTCCCCAGGTTTGGAAGACTCGTCGGCTGCTACAAAACTCTATCCAGTCAAAAGATGAACCTAGAAACCCAGACATATTCCTGGTTACAGACTCCAAAACCATATTCCCAATTATCGACTCAAAAACCATATTTCCTGACTATATATTCGGCCAAAGAAACCGCAAACAAAAGCACATTTAAGAACTATGATTATCCTGCAAGGGGCTGAGCAGAGCAGCAACATTACAAAGAGAGAGAACGCTGTAAAAACACAGATCTTGACCAACCAGATAAACAAAATGACTATGCCATACCCTCCGCCCGATGATCCTGAAAACTGGCTCAGTCGTCCACAAAGGTGGATGGCACCTCTTCTACCACCCTGCAACCAAACTGGTCCGACTCGCTTGAGTCAGTATGGGGCACGTCGTCTTCGGCTGGAGCACTTGGACCCGCCACGACACCCGCTGTTGCCTCCGACAAATTGCGCTGACCCGGCCCTAGAGCAGGAGGCTGAACTGCTTGACAAAAACTCTGGGCAGGAGGCAGGGTTTGTTGACCCATGGCTGAAGCAGGAGGCCTGTGCTCCTCTGCAACTGGCGAAGGAACCACACGCTCGCATTTCTCAATTTTGACAGATACATAGTAGGTGTCGGAGTCCAGAAGGCATGGGAAGTTGAACCTGGTTGTAGGATGGGAGAAGTGGTCACATACAGAGGCTCGAGCTCGCCCACGTCCTCTCCCTCGTCTGTGCCGGGCACTACTAGCATCATCCGATGAAGAATCGGAGGAGCGAGGTGGGTTGGCTCGTCCTCTTGCCCCTCCACGAGACCCGCCACGGCGGCTGCTGAGGTGAAGCCTCTCCCGAGGCATTGCAGACCAGAATTGACAAGGAGGTGGCTCGGGAAGCTGGGACTTGACCGGTTATGGTGAGGCCTATGAACTGAAGGCGGAATGGCGCAATAAGGCCCAAGAGCAAAAGGAGAAACATGGAATTGCAAGGGAAAATCACGAAAACGGACCTGGGCTAACAGGAGAGCGGGCCAAGGTTTGGAATTCCAACAGCAGCGGAAGGCGAGCTCAGAAATGAGGGAGGGATGAACAAAGTGTCGGCTTGACCCTTTGCAGCGCCTGCCATTCTGCAAATAACAAAGCAAAGAAACCCAAAGCCGAATGATAACCAGAACGATCAACAAACAATGCCTTACCTTCCCCATTGCTCTGTAGTTATACTGGTTTGTCGCACTTCGTGCCATGTGCGAACCTATGCCCTGCATCGGCTTCCCGTAGGATGGAGTAATAGAACGCGCGCGAGGATGAATGGCAAGAGCGGCTCGTCTGCGTTGAGTGATACTGCTGGAGTTTAATGTGAGGCAAGAGGGGTGGCAGGCCTTTAATGGGCTTGTATAGGTGGCGGGACTGGGCTGCCACTTGCCCAGTGGGAAGTCCGCCCCCGTACTCCTTTCATCTTCTCGCACCCGCAGCCGGGATATACACCACATCATTAATATATACATTAAATCTATTATTAAAAGTGCACTGGGTCTAATGAATAAAATCATTTAGACTTTTTTTAATAATTTTTACCATACTATTTCATTATATAGTGTGTTGTATAAGAAACAGCTTGCACCTAGTACATATCATGTGTGAAAGTGAAACATTAAGAATTTAAAGTCTATTGGAGTATTTGGTTGGCACGAAATTTATTAGTTTTGTAAAAAGGTTTATTTTAATTTTTTACATATTTATGCACTATGAATAAAATGCATTATTTAGAAACGAGAAAAAGTGTGAAGGTAGATTTGATTACTTCGTTCGATTGTGTTTACATGGAACTTTATACTTTGGTTGATAAATTATCAAAAAATGGACTCTGAAGTTTAGGACTTAAAGCTAGATTCTTCTTCTTGAGTTCATAAATAGTTTTTTTTGTCAACATTCTTTCTAAGTCAACATTTTTTTTTTTTAACACACTATTGTTATTGTTGTGCCCTTACATTATTATTGTTATGTAGGCTCTGATTATATTATGACTCCTTAGACTTCTATATATACCAAAGAGGTCTTATCATTTGTATCATCCAAGAATTGTTCATTTATGTGATGTAAAAGAGGTTTCCTTCTCAAACAGGATAATTTTTAAGTTGTTGATCTATATTTTCTTCTATTTTGAGAGCTGATTGCATAACATTTGGTATTAGAGCTTTGGTTTCTAGGGTTTCACTTTTTCAAACAAGCCATCTTGGGATTTTTGCAATAAACTTTTTTATGCGAGGCTTCAAAAGTTGAAATTGCAACCACATGGAGAATAAATATTGCTAAACTTTGTGTACTAATTTCAGAACTTGGTTCTCTGTATTTTCAGAGATATGATTTGAGGAAGTTAGGGTTTTTGCAAGCTCTAGAATTCCATCTCAAATAGGTGCCCTAACGAAAATTGTCATAACTTTATCTCTGAGCATCAGATTTGAATTTCGTAAAAAATTACTGAAATTGCATGGAATGTGGTTTTTCGTGTATCATTTTTAGGTCCAAAGGTCAAAACAATGACACGTGGCACACAGTACAAGTTCACTCTATTGAACTAGTCTATAATCAAGTTATCGTGGGAGATTGGGCATAACTCTTTCTTGAAGAATCGAATCTCGGTCTGATTTTGTGGGGTTGGAAAGAAGACTCACAAGGATAACATAAGACAAAATTGCATACCATGTATATACGAAATTATAGAGATACATCAATTTCAATATTGAGTTCCTAGCAAGAAAAAGAAAATGGCATGTATTTTTTAAAATTTTGTATAACTTTTGTTTGAAGTGATTCAAAGGGCATAGTGAAGCATATATATCATTGTTTGATTCCAAAATTCCTCAAAACAAAAAATTGGATACACCTAGTAAGCAATCAGAAAGCTCTTCAATGACGCATGAAGAAGAGGAAGAAATGCAGCATGATATATCAAAATTACGAGACCAAGTGCAACAAATTTCACTCTCACAAAGAGTAACCAAAAATGACTAAAAGCTAAGATGAATGATTTCAAATTTGACATGGAAGAAATTATTAATTTCAAGATGGAATGTTTGAAGGAAGGTTTGGCAAAGTTGTTACAAGAAATGCTTCCTAGAGATGACAAGGTACTCCACGAAAATCATGACGAGGATAAAAGGAATACAAATTATGATTTTAGGACTCCCATAGTGGGTTAAAGACTAACCACATTCCAAATATTGATATGAGGAAGTTTGATGGCAAAGACTTGGTGACGTGGATACTACTGATGGAGATATTTGATCTACTTTATGTGTGGAACACACAAAATGTATGCATTGCATCTTTATATTTAGAAAAAAATAAATTTGTGTGGCATTGATGGCTTTTATCTTGTAAATCAATTGCCACTTGGACAATTTTTGCGGAAGAATTGGTAGCACATTATGAGGATACAAAAATCAACACCTCCTTTAGCCAATTAATAAATCTCAAACAAAAGGGTTCAATAGTAGAGCACATTGAGGACTTCCAAAGATTGAATATCAAGGTAAATGATATTCCAAAGGAGCATATGATTGATGTCTTCATAAGGACTTTAAAGGATAACATCCAACATGAGATTCTCCTTTGGGAACCTGATTCATTGGAGAAGGCATTCAAGGTGGAAAGAAAAGTTGAAAGAAAATTATGGCAATAAGGAAGTCTACCACTCACAACTATAAAGATGGAAGTGTTGTTGCTACTAGCCTTCCATGACCTACAAGTTTGACACCACAACGATTGAAGGAAAAAAGGATCAAAAGGGCTTTGTTACAGTTGTGATAGAAAATACATTAAATGTCATAAGTGTGCCGAGAATAACTTATTTTACATAGATTGTGAAGAAGATGAAGAAAAGGAACAAGAAGCATCAAAAGAAGAGGATATACACTAGGAACCAACCCCAGGAAAAGAAGAAATGAATACGATGATATCTTGTAATTCATTGGTGGGAATCACCACTCCTTAAACTCTCAATATAGAAGGATATATCAAGAAAAAAAGGTAATAATGCTGATTGATTTGGGTAGTGCCCATAATTTTATTCATTGTAAGATAGCCAACGAATTAAATTGCTTTCTATATCTAGCACCAGAGTGTCAAGTGATGGTTGCAAATGGAGGAACTATAAATTTCTTTGTAATGTGCCATAATATCAATCTAACCATGGGAGAATATGTATTAAATAGTCCAATTCTTTCCATTCCAATGGGTGGTCCTGATATTGTACTAGGAGTCCAATGGTTATAATTTTTGGGGACGATAGATTTTAATTTTCAAGAACTTTTCTTGAATTTTTTTTTGGGAAGGAAAGGAAATTGTATTAAGGGTTATTATAGTGAAACCAGGGAATATAATCAGCTCTAACAACATGACAAATATTTTGAATAAATAACAACAGGGCATAATTTCACAATTATGCTTACCAGATGCTCAAACATCAAAATCATTTATTTCTCCATATCTCCAAAAAGTCTTGGACAATCATTCCATGGTGTTTTAAACTCCCAAAGGCCTCCCACAAATTCGTGATGATGATCATGTTATTCAGTCGATTCTAAGAAGTGTTCCTCCAAACATCAGGCCTTACAAATATCCCTATTCCCAAAAGAGTGAAATTGAACATATGGTTGCAGAAATGCTAAAGGATGGTATAATTCAACCAAGTCAAATTTCTTTCTCTGCTCCATTAGTGTTGGTGCACAAGAAGGATATATCATGGCATATGTGTTTGGATTATAGGGAGCTCAACAAGCTCACGATTAAAGATAAATTTCCAATTCTTATCATTCATGAATTGTTGGATGAATTACATGGACCAATTTACTTCATCAAGCTGGATCTTTGTTCAAGATATCATCAAATTAGAATGAAGACTGAAGACATTCCAAAAACAACATTTAGAACTCATGAAGGTCATTATGAATTTTTTGTCATGGATTTTGGCCTTACTAATGCACCTTCCACATTTCAAAGTTTGATGATTTCCATTTTCAAACCCTTAGAAAATTTGTGTTAGTATTTTTTGATGACATACTAATCTACAACAAGTCTTGGAAGGATCATGTTCAACATTTTGATAGGGTGCTCAAACTATTGGAGGAGAAACAATATGAAAAAACCTACAAATGTTTCTTTGGAGTACAACAGGTGGAATATTTGGGTCATATTGCATCTCATGAGGGTGTTAAGTTAGACCCTAACAAAATTAAAGCCATTAAGGAATGGAAAATCTTGACAACCGTAAAGCATCTTCAAGGATTTCTCGGGTTGACAGGGTATTATCACAAGTTTTTAAAGAATTATGGGAGAATAGTAATGTCTCTAACAACATTACTGAAGAAATATGCATTTTCTTGGACTCCAGAAGCAAGTAAGGTCTTTGAACATATTAAAGAGGCAATGTGCCAAGCACCAATATTAGCTACACTAGACTTAACAAAAACCTTTATTGTGGAATGTGATGTCTCAGGAAATGGACTTGGCGTTGTTATAATCCCATAAGAAAGATCCATTACTTTTGAAAGTCATCTAATTAAGGGAAATTATTTACAAAAACCTATTTATGAGAAGGAAATGTTGGCAATACTATAGGCACTGAAGAAATGATGACCTTACCTAATGGGAAGAAAATTCAAGGAAAAAACTGATCATGATAGTCCTAAATGCTTTTTGGAACAAAGATTATCTTCAGAGGAGAAGAAAAAATGGGTCAGAAAAATGTTGAGTTATGACTTTGAAATTATCTACAAAAAAGGAAAGAAAAATTTTGTTTCAGATGCACTCTTAAGAAATGATGAGGATTTGGAAGCATTGGTATGTGCCAATTCTATTATCCAACTTGATTGGATAATTGAAACAAGGGATGAATGGAAGAATGATGAAGAGGTGTTGACACTTATTCAAAATTCTCAACAAGATCCTCGTACATTATATACATTTATCTGAAAAAATGATTCATTATGGTACAAAGATCGCTTATATCTCTGTAAGAATTCCCAACTCAAATAAAAGATTCTTTTGGAATTGCATACCTCCCCCTTAGGAGGGCACTCAACATTTTTAAAAACTTACCACAGAGTTATGAAGGAATTTTTTTGGGATGGACTTAATTCTAATATTCAAAAGTTTGTGGCAGAATGTTTGGTTTTCCAACAAAATAAAGTTGAGACAATTAAATCTCGAGTTTGTTACAACCTTTATCCATTCCAAGTCAGTATTGGGAGGAGGTCTTAATGGATTTTATCACAAGTTTAACCAAGTCTGAAGGAAAGAGTGTCATCATGGTAGTAGTTGATAGACTTACCAAGTATGCACACTATTTTGCATTATCTCATCCTTTTAAAGACAGTACATTTGCTACTACATTTATGGAAATAATTCAAAAGCTACATGGAAACCCAAATATTATTGCAAGTGACAGAGATCCCATTTTCACTGGAAATTTTTTGGATGGGATTATTTTCTTGTCTTGGTACTCTATTAGGTCATAGCTCAATTTATCATCCTCAATATGACATGCAAACAAAGATAGTGAACAAATGTTTGGAAGGGTATCTTCATTGTATTGTATCTAATAAATAAACACAATGGGTTAAGCGGTTTCCTATGGCTAAATGGTGGTATAACACTTCCTTCCATACTCCAACAAAAATGATGCCATTTATGGCACTTTATGGATATCATCCATCATCCATCACATCATATTTAAGAGAAAATTATAAGGTTCAGGCAGTGGAAGATCACATTGAGCATCAACAACAAGTTCTCCAACTCTTAAAGGATAACCTCACTCTGGCACAAATTCAAATGAAACAACAAGCATATCATCATCATAGCGAAAGAAGTTTTGATGTAGGCGACTGGGTATTTTGACAGCTACAACCATACAAAAAAATGTACCTCAAGCAAGCTAAGAAGGATAATAAATTATCTACCCAAGTACTATGGTCCTTACAAGGTGTTGCAAAAGATTGTTGTTATGGCATACAAATTGGAGTTTCCCAAATCTTCCTCAGTACACCAAGTTTTCCACATTTCATGCTTAAAGAAGGTTATCGCTGACAAGATCCCAGTTCAAAAAGTATTGCCAAAACTTGATGAACAAGGAGAAATCATATTGGAGCCTGAAATAGTCATAGAAATAAGAACTTGGTAACTATGAAATCGATCAATTTCGGAATATCTCATTAAGTGGAAGAACTTACCCACTAAATATTCCACAGGGGATGATGAGAATTTTATACATAAGCATCCAGAACAACTCAAATCTTGAGGACAACACTTTTTTGAATGAGAGGGGCATGTTAGGTCCCTATAATACTAGTGTATCCCCCTTATTTTTATTGTTAATGTAACCCTCTATTGTTATTGTTGTGCCCATGTAGCCCCATATTGTTATTTTTGTGCCCCATAGAAGCACACTATTGTTATTGTTGTGCCCTTAGATTATTATTATTATTATTATGTAGGCTGTAATTATAATATGAATCCTTATACTTCTATACATACCAAGGAGGTCTTGTCATTTGTATCATCAAAGAATTGTTCATTATGTGATGTAAAGGAGGTTTCCCCCTCGAAGAGTGATGAGATCCATCAATAGGTACATTTTGAAGATTAATATTCCATCCTCCATCCTTAAAACTATCCTTCTCTTGCATTAATTCACATTTTTCATTATATTATGCTTAGTAAGAGGAGTAAAAGGCGTTTTCCATATTATGTGGCATAATGTGGTTTAGTTGCAAGAAAATGAAGCATTTTTAGGTTATTACTATGCAGGGGCTTAATGGAAACAACTAGGACAGAATATAGGGGGTTTGTCCACATCCTTAACTCCCTAAACTCTGCTTGGGATCACCATATCCTCTCTCAACAGTTTGAGTTCATTTGCAGCTGAGTGACTCGTAGTCCATGTGAAGATCAAGAAGGACAAGATCCACCATTTTAGAGATCAAGGAGGGAACCATCCTACTTTCAAGGGAGCTACTTCAACTTCCATTTTTTATAAATAAACTAGAAAAATAGCTCATTAGGATTCGAAATTTTTGTTCAGCTAGGTGTAGCTATTGAGCTCCAAGCTTGACATTGTTATTTGCAACTTTTATGTGATGTATTAGATTTTCACCTTTTGATAATGAGAAGTTGGATTTTAAGTTGCATCTAAGTTAGTTTCAGAGGGTTGAGACCCTTGGGTTTTTTCCCAACATAGAGGCTTTGGTCCCTCTTCTTGTACTTATGTTTCTTCTTGATTCCAAGCAATTCATAGTTTCTTTCATTTCAATAGAAATTAACCTATAAAATCTTGTGGTTACAACCTCTATATCACCTCTCTTTTGGGTGTATGAGTGGAAGGATTCACAACCACATCCCAAAACAATTGTGTTTATGATTTCTTAGAAATAAATTAGTGTTATTTGTGTTGTTTTACATATTCTTTCTATAGTTTAGAAGTTAGTTAAATGATTAGATCAATGGTATTGCATGAATTAGATGTCAGTTAAATTCAACTCACCTTTTCCATCATAAGTTATTTTATTTTGTAAATGATAAATGGATGCATGCATGTGATTGATTGCAGGGATGATTGATTTTCAGGGAAGGGAACCTTCACCACTTTCATCCAGAGCCCTTTCATCGTCTCCTTCAACCTCCAAACTTTGTCCCAAAAACCTTTTTTTATAAGCTATTATTCTGAGGTCATCAAGTGCACTCATCCTAGTGCAATACATGCCTCCAAGAGATCTTGAGATTATCTAGGGGATCAAACCGGCCTCCTTTAAATTGATCCAACTATTATCCACTTATTCATATCCTCAAGCCAACATTTTCACCTTCAAAAACCACTATGATGCCCTCCTGTAGCATTATAGGCTTGCTTGTAGCAATCACATGTAACAACCTTTTTCTTCATCAGTTTCGACCCCCACTGCAAATTTTACTTAGCATAGATGCATAATGACCCCCACCTATGATAATATGATCAATGAAAGCTCCTAGGCCACTCCAAACCTTCCTTGTATTCACTGCAAAAACATAGTAGAGTTAGTTTCTTTATCATGCAAGTAGGTTATTGATCTATGAGAATGAACTAGGTAGATGGTACTTGCAATTATGGTTGGTAGTTTGATGAATTATGAAGGATAAATTAGTTTCCTTTCTGTGAGTAGATGACGTAATTAGATAAATTCTACAAGATAACATAGCTTCATTTTTGCAAGTAGGTCAACCTTTGTGTTTTCATGAATTGAGTAGTTAGGGTTTTACAAACAAAGTTACAAATACAAGTTTTATTCGATTTTATTTTGTTTGAGGTTATCTATAAAAGCTTAGTCATAATGCATGCGTCAATCATTTTTTTGTGCTTACACTAAAATTAATGCACAATGTTAAACTAATTACCTTGAAATTTATGTACACCATATATCTAATTACATCAAATCATAAATCAACATCTTCACTAAAATCAATGCATCTATTGCAAGAAATCAAATAGGATGAGAAATCAACATCTACACTAAAATCATTGACTCTAATGCAAACAATCAAATAGGATTAGAAATCAACATCTACACTAAAATCAATGCATTTAATGCCGCAAGCAATCAAATAGGATTATAAATCAACATCTACACTAAAATCAATGCATCTAGTGCTAACAATCAAATACAATTAGGAATCAACATCTACATTGAAATCAATGCATCTAATGCAATCTCAATCAAGCAAGATTAGAAATTAACATCTTTAATGAAATTAATAAATCTAGTGCAAGCAATGAAATAGAAATAGAAATCAACATCTACATACAAATCAATACATCTGATGCAATAAATTAATTAAGATTAGAATTCAATGTCTGTACATTGAAATCAGTGCATGTAATTCAAGCAATTTTCTTCTCTTTCTGATCAGGTGATCATGTCCTAAGTGGAAAAAATGCTCAAATTTTGAATTTCTCAGAATTCGTTGAAACTAGAACGACATGATAGGCCTTGTCGAAATAATCCTGTAGCTGTGAACGACAGTCAAATCCGACACTGTATGTGAAAGTTATTCAAGTTTGAAAATTCACAATTTCATGCAAAAGTCCAGTTTGACTTGGGTTGACTTTGAATAAAAAATTTACTAAAAAAGAATATTCTAGGAATATTATTTGGAATATTCCATAAAATATTCCTTGCTGGCCAATGAATGGATGCCACGTGGCCTGCCCAGAGGCCGCCACGTGGCCCCAAGGCTGCGGTTTTATATGGTAAAATTTTGGCACTTCGCAGGATTTGATCGTGGGTCTTCGTGCTACCAGCCTACAGGCCCGATCAGCCTAGCTACACAGCAGATCTTAACACTCTATGGTCACATTGCATATTCAAGTTTTGAATATGGTGCGAGGGGCGGTAAATGGGGCCAGCCCCCTTATAATAGAACCTTGGTGCGAAACCAAAGGACTAGACTCGGCGGATAAACATCAACCCTGACAGTTAAGGGTTCAATTCACGTGGTCACATGCACCATTACTGCCGATAGTTACAGTCAGCTTGGCGGAGTCTGCCATTTTAGGTGCGTTGGCCAAATTTAGTGGGGCTAACTCTAGTTAAGCCTAGTTTAGCGGAGTTTCTTTAGGGGAGACTGGATAAAACTTTTGGAGGTCATAAATTTCACTAGGGAGATCCTTTTGGAGCGATTTTATTATTATTATTATTTTGGGTATTCTGAGCATTCCAGAGCCAATGGTACAGGTTTCAGAGCCAATAGAGATCATATTCAAGTACTTTTTCAACAAAGAATCTTGGAGAGCCATCAGGGCCTAAGGAGTGTTGGAGCTGTATTGGGCTATGGTTAGCCATTGGAGGTGAAACAAAAGTCAATCTTGATTATTTTCTGTGTTCTGAACTCATTTTCATAGCTTATTTGGCATGTTTAGGCTTTCTTATCACTGTATAACCAATTTGAGCATCTAATAAGAGCAAGGACATGCCCATTTGGGGGCCTTGGACCCGACAGATATAGCCCATGAGGGGTGAACGACCTTATCAACTGTTGTGTTATATTATGTGATTTTATCTTGATGTGTTTTTCAGATTTGATATGCTAAACAGTAAAATGAAATAACACTCCTTCACACATATGACTCAGAAATTTACCAAAAACACTTTGCTTTAATTGCAAGACATCAGTAACAGTTTGCACATATAATTTAACGGAAATGAATACCATGAACAACAAAAACAAGTAGTTTCATTTTCAGATCAGTTGGTATCAGAGCTCAAGTTTTGAGTATTAGTTTTGTGCAAAGATATTTTTGACTGTATTGCAAGTTTTAATGCTGACCAGGCCTAAACTTCAAATAGGGAAAGGACAATTGGTTAGAGCACAAGATAATCCTCAACCAAGGAGGGCCAGGGTGCCATTATCTCCACCTACTAATTCACCCTCAATAGCCTCAGAAGAAGCTTCAAGTATGTCTGAAAGGGCAGTAGAAGTTCCTGAAGCCATGGATCCAAGAGAAGAGGAATGGGTATTCAAAAATATTTTTTGGACATGACTGAGATGGTAAGAATATTATACCAGGAAAGGAATGATAGGTTGGTTGGAGAAGGGTCTAGGCATCAGAAAGAAGGAGAGGGCTCTTTAGGAGGAAATAAAGATGATGATAATTCAAATAAAGGACATGGAGGAAATGGTGATCCACCATCTCCATCGTCATCCTCTTCCTTTATATCATCATCCTCTACCTCGGTAAATCAACCTCATAAGCCTAAATCTTCTGGAAAAAGTCCATTTTTAAAGCTAGATGTTAAATTTGAATTACCCATGTTTAACGTTGAAGTCAATGCAGAGAAACTTGACAACTGGATAAGATAGTTGGAAGTTTATTTAAGGATAAAGAACTTATAGGATGATGACACCAAGATTCAGTTAGCCTCTTTAAGAATGGATGGAGTAGCATTGGTATGGTAGGAAGCCAAGACCAAGGATGAAATTCGAAAAGATGGTAAGCTTACTTTATCATGGGCTGAATTTATTTCTGCAATTAAGAAGAAATTTTATCCTCTTGTTCATTTACAATAGGCTATAATGAACTGGAAAAACTTTAGACAGCTAAAGCGACAAAATGTTCAAGACTACACCCAAGAGTTTAGGAGAAGAGCACTCTTATTAGGAGTAGACTTACAAAGTCAAGACACTTTGTTGAAATATATAGGTGGTTTGCACAACTACCTTAAACATACTATCCTTATGTTCAATCCTACTAGTCTAGACGAAGTTTCTGTACAAGCTATGCATTTAGAAACTAGAAGGAAAAACACTTTTAATGGAATGAGGATAGTGATTTTAAAGTCAAAGGAAGAAAAAGGATTGCAAACTCTAGAAAGGAAAAAGGGAAATTATTTTGCAAGAACTGTTCAAAAACAAGCCACAATGAAGACCACTATTGGAAGCTTCATTCGGAGTTGAAACCAAAGAAATATAAAACCAAAGACAAAACCAAAGAAAAGGGGAAAAATTGTAGCAACTATTGAACATGAATTAGGGTCTGAATCAGGGGATGAGACAAAAAGTATTGCCATGGTATTAAAGAACATAAAGGGGAAAGAGGTTGTACAAGAAACAAATCCCAGTTCTAGCACATTAAACTGTCACAAAGAAACTCAAAATGAAAAGAGGAGGATAGAGCTATTTCATGTGAGGATATCTCAAACTGCACAAAGATAGACACACTTTTTGATAGTGGGTCTCAATCTAATCTCATCTTAGAAGACTTGGTCAAACAACTAAAACCTGAGACAATTCCACATCCAAAGCCTTATCTACTTGGGTGGATATGCAAGGATGCAAACTTACAAGTCTCAAAGAAGTGCATCTTGCGCTTCGCTATAACAGCTCATTATGTTGATTGGGTTGAACTGGATGTAGTACCGCTTGACATTGCAGGTGTTGTGTTGGGTAGCCCATATTTATTTGACAGAAAGGTAATCTTCCATCACCATGAGAATAAGTATCACTTGTTCAAGGATGGAAAAGAGTACATTGTGAGAACACATAAGAAGAAGCTAGAATCTTCTTTAGTCCATGTAGGGAAATTGAAAAGGCTAGTTAATGCAAGTCAAAATCTGACTTTGTTGATGGTTAAACAACAAGATTTTATACAATTTCCTTTACATATTATTGCTGATATAAATGATGATATGTTTCGGTCTGATAATAGTTCGTCTTTGAAAGAAGATGACAAAAGGTTGCACACGATTCCTTTGGTGTTAATCGGTGCAGAGAACGAAGTATCGATGCAAAGCGGTGAAAGATTACATGAGAAGGAAAGGCATGCAAGCAAAGAGGGCACACAACTTAGCATGTGTCAATATTGGTTTCAGAATGGAAGATTGGTATGGCGAGAAAACTTGGTCAGGATTCAGCACAAGTACAGGGCTCATTCAGCAAAAAATCGCCATGTGAATAGTTGGCAAGGCGAACTTTATTTTAAGTTTTATTTGAAGTTTGACCATTGCAGAAACAATATGTTTTATGTAGAATATAGTCGTTGTTCTTCAACTTTCAAGAATTTTCATCACGACTAAGTCAATTTTAGCAATGGTCGGTCAGTGAATTCAAGGGAAAATTTATCTTTTGATGAGAAGCTCAATTTGATGAAGTCGGGAAGATTTCAGTTATTCAAGGTTGGAAGAGTGGAGAATCAGTCTGCTCATCTCCATTTTTGGTAATCAGAGAACTTTTGGGGTACAAAGGCTTCCCATTTGGGAGGTGTGATCAGGTGATCATGTTTAAGTGAAAAAAATACTCAAATTTTGAATTGCTCAGAATTGGTTGAAAATAGAACAACATGATAGGCGTCGTTGAAATGATCATGTATCCATGAACGACACTAAAATCTAACACTGTATGTGAAAGTTATTCAATTTTGAAAATTCACAATTTCATGCAAAAGTCCAGTTTGAATTGGGTTGACTTTGAATAAAAAATATATTAAAAGAAGAATATTCCAAGAATATTCCTCAAAATATTCTAGGAATATTCCTTGTTGGCCAATGAATGGATGCCACATGGCCTGCTCGGAGGCTGCCACGTGGCCCCAGGACTGTAGTTTTATATGGTAAAATTTTGGCACTTTGCCAGATTCGATCGCGGGTCTCTCTGCTACCAACCCACAGGCCCGACCGGCCCGCCTACACAAGAGATCTTAACACTTTATGGTCACATTGCATATTTGAGTTTTGAATATGGTTCGGGTGGCGGTAAAGGGGGCTAGCCTCTAAGGGCCAACTCCCTTATAATAGAACCCTGGCGCGGAACCAAAGGACTAAACTCAGCGGATAAACATCAACCTCGACCGTTAAGGGTTCAGTTCACGTGGTCACATGCGCCATTACTGCGGTAGTTATGGTCAGTTGGCAGTCAGCTTGGTAGAGTCCACCATTTTAGGCGCGTAGGCCAAATTTAGTGGGGCTAACTCCAGTTAAGCCAAGTTTAGTGGAGTTTCTTTAGGGCAGACTGGACAAAACTTCTAAAGGCCATAACTTTCACTAGGGAGATCCTTTTGGAGCAATTTGTTTTTTTATTTTATTTTGGGTATTCTAAGCATTCTAGAGCCAATGGTATAGGTTTCAGAGCCAATAGAGATCATCTTCTAGTACTTTTTCAGCAAAGAAGCTTGGAGATCCATAAGGGCCTAGGGAGTGTTAGAGCTGTATTGGGCTATGGTTAGCTATTGGAAGTGAAACAAAGTCAATATTGACTATTTTCTATGTTCTAAACACATTTTCACATCTTATTTTTCCTATTTAGGCTTTCTTATCAATGTATAACCAATTTGAGCATCTAATAAGAGTAAGGACATGCCCATTTGGGGGCCTTGGACCTAGTAGATGTAGCACATGAGGGGTGAACTTCCTTATCAACTGCTGTGTTATATTATGTGATTTTATCTTGCTGTGTTTTTCAAATTTGATATGCTAAATAGTAAAATGAAATAACACTCCTTCACACATAAGACTCAGAAATTTACCAAAAATACTTTGTTTCAATTACAAGACATCAGTAACAGTTTGCACATATAATTTAATGGAAATGAATACCTTGAACAACAAAAACAAGTAGTTTCATTTTCAGATCACTTTCTCTCCCCTCTCCATCTATATCGATATATCCCTCCATCTCTCCTTCTTTGTCTGTATATCTCATCCCCCCAGACACACATGCTCTCTCTCTTGATATCTATCTATCTCTCACTCCCTTCCTCTATCTCTCTCTTCTTCCCTCTCTCTCCCTTCCATTTATATCTATGTTTCCCTACGTCTCTCCTTCCTCATCTCTCTATATCACCCCACAAACATACACATTTTTTCTCTGTGTATATATATATATCTCCCTCTCTCTCTCTCTCTCTCTCTCTCTCTCTCTCTCTCTCTTCCCCTTCTCTCTCTCTGTCTCCCCTTCTCTCTCTCTTCCTTCCTACTCTCCACTCTCCCTTTCTCTCCATCTCCTTTGTCACTCCCTCTCTCTCTCTCTCTCCATCTTCCTTGCCACTCCCTCTCCCTCTCTCCACCTTTCTCTCTCTATATGTATTTATGGTAACAACACAATTCTCCACAATTTTTCTTTTCACTCCAAATCAAAATTCACAGTGCTTGTATGGATTTTGAGGGCTTCAATTCAATAAAAGAGGAAAAGCTTGAAATTTCATCACCACATTTGGCACAAAAATGTAACCCATCTTCATGCATTCATCTGAACCCACTGATAAAAGGCAATGTAACAATCCCTCCTACCCCCTTGAACTATCTCGAGTTATGGGAGGTGTTACATATTGAATTGACTAGACCTCCACAGTCTATTATGAAGATGGGGTTACAAAAACCTGTTTTTAAAACTTCTTCGAATCTCAAAACCAATACCTCAATCACATTTAACTCATGGAGAGACTTCTGGTGATATAAATTTGATCTCAATCCAACTTCTCGATTGAATTTATGGCCATCTGAAGTTTAGCTAATCATGTTCAGCCACATCATCATTGAGTTACCACATGGTAGTACCACATCAACTCAAATGTGGCCCCACTTGGCTCATCCCCATCACACTTTACAATGATCCCTATTATGTCCATTTTTGGGTTCTTAAATACCAAAGTGGGTTTACACAGGTGATATCCTATTTCAGACCCCCTCCCCCCTTGTTAACTCATGAAAAACCAAAGATGGCCATGGGGTAAACATAGACAATTGATTGGTATTTATTGCAATAACATTTCCATGACATGGAATCCTCTTTAAATGTGGGACCCATAGTAGAAATCCCCACATTGGACCCCTAACCTCCTTAATTAACTCATAGTGCATAAGGGAGACCCCAAAATTAATAAAGGTTTTCAATCTAGCTAAGCTTCGATCCCTAGGGTGATTTGATACGTGGAAAATTGTTTTGTTAGATGACAACCCAAATAAACGGGAACATTTACAACATTTTTCATCACTGGCCTACTTCCACCACCTGTTCCAGGGTGCATTACACATTAGTTATGACGACGAGAGGTGGTAACATTTCGCACCAAAACCATGGTCGAGTTGACCTCTTCTCCACTAGGTCACAACCATAATGCATGCTCAAACCTCTAGATCTAGTGGTGGGTTGTGGGTGATGGTAAGGTCACATAGTAGCCCAAAAAATCACCCCAACAAGTCATTACAAAGGGGGGTCGCCTCCATTTCCAAGTCATGTCACCCAAGGTCATCACCACCACTACGTCCATGGTAAAACAAAGGTAAAAGGGGTGGTGGGAAATGTCAAGGTTCCACATGGCCATTACCATGTTGACTTGGTGTGGGATCCAATGAATCTCTCCCTTCAACGTGATATGGCACTTTTACCTTATATTTGGCCCCTAAGGTATTTGAAGCATTGCGAATTTACCATTGTTGACAAGCCCTGGGTCCTAAATGCAGTCTCCACTTCATGTAAGGATTATCTGACCCTCACACAAATAAATCACGAGCACAAGACCCACCCTGGATCTCCAATTACAATTCATATTTACTAATTAATTCAGTCTGAGCTAAATCTTGACCATTTTTAATGTACACATGCCTTTCCCATCTAGATGCTCGGACCCCTGGATGCATCTATACTTGGAGTTGAAAATCCACCCCTTGATATTTAGATATAAATTACACTCAAAGTGACAACTTTACCATGGATAACTTTAGATACATCAACATTTGCAAAGAAGGAAACTTGAGGGAAAAATTACCAAACTTTCATGAAGACCAAGACTTTTTCCAAAGAAGACTAGAACTTCTAAGAAAAGAAAGGAGTGACTCCAAGTTTACATCTCAGAAGAAATATTCAGACTAAGCTTTGTTCAGAGAATATCAATATCTCTCATAGTACACAAATATGCATAAACTATAAATTCATTACATCACTCTTGAGTCATATAACAACCATACATGGCCAAATATATCCATATAACAACCCTATGTAGGTTTCAACCCCGTACATAAATTACCTGCATACGAATTCTAAATCACATGAAAAATAAAACTGCGAGAGCATAACACATAAAACACATATACACAGAGATTTCCCATTGGATCCCAAAACCGGAACTACCAGCTTGATTTTTCATTATATTCCTTTCAATGTTACAATACATATTTATACATGCCGAAGCATCCAATACCATGGACCGAAAACCATCGCGTCCAACACCATGGATCGAAAACCATAGCGTCCAAAAAACATGTGCGAAAATCATGCACAAAGCCATAGGTGGGTCCGCCCAACCTAACATAGGGTCCAAAACCAAAATTTTCCGTGGCACTGTCCTGGACCCCATAAAGTGGGGTTACGGGTACCCCTCAAACCACCTGTTAATTATGTGGAAAGAATATAACACAACCCAACAATCTCCCACTTGTTGTTTTCTTTCCACAAGAGAGCTTATTCATTTTTCCAGCCCTGAAACACCCATTGTTTCTCTACACCAAGAGAACTTCTCAGAGCTAACAGATTTTGTCAATGCATCTGCAGTATTCTTCAAAGTGTCCACCTTTACCAGCAACAC